>KQ962328.1:38973-51300 GCA_001563735.1 Leucoagaricus sp. SymC.cos | reverse complement strand
TCGAACACAGTCACAGCAGAAACTCCCAAGTCAGGTGGCATCTTTGTCACCAGATGTGATAATGGCAAATGCTGAACAGGAGGAATTATCTCAGAATTATAGGTCAGAACTATTGGATTCTTTGATGGATGCAGACATGGCAGAGGATGAGATACGATTACAGACTGAATTACAAGAAGAGAAAATTAACACAATTGTGAGCTACTACTAACCCAATGCAATTAATTGAGCCAATCTCTGATGTTAAGTACATTTTAGCGTAAAGTTGTATGCCTCAGCATTGTGGTGCAGAGCAACAACATGCACTGTAATGCATTGCAGACCTTAGTTGGAGTATTTATGCAAGCCTGTGATACATCTGAAGCCATTTGTGACTTTCTTTCTTGGGTTGGACTGTCAATCTCTGTCAGTAGAATCAATAATGTGATTGACAGCCTTTCAAAAAATGCAACCACTGCTATGAAGGCTCAAGGCCAGACTTTGCTCACTTTATTTTCCTTTGATAATCTTGATATAGTCATGAAGCACTCTGTCCCCATTTTGAACAGGCCTCAGAATGACCAGGAACATCTAACAACAGGCACCATGGTAGTACTTCACCCCCAAATCACCACATCTCAACTTAGACCTTCCAGTTCACTCTGGAGGTCATCTCTCCATTATTATCCAGATATGCCAGGACACCCATTACCCTTAATCAGGTCCATCTCATTGGCAGAGCTCTTTGACATCCACACAGAGAAGGAGATACCTTTAGATGGACTTCTTCTGTGTGATAAATTCAATGCATGGAAGTTTTGATATGACTTGATCTATTATGGTCCAAAGTATTTTTGGAAATTCAAAGCCAAGCTCAAGCTTCCTGATGTGATTGATCCCATTCTCCCTATTCATACTGGCACCTCTCAAATCCCAAATCGTGCACTCAATATTGCTCCAAGCATACCTGCTGCTAATACTGAGGTGATGCTCGAGCTTTTCAAACAGGCCAGGATTGGAGATCCACTTGATCACCTGGGGGTAGTGCCGATTGGTGATCATACTGTGCTGGTGTCAGGTGATCTTCTTACTGGAGAGCATATATGGAGCCTATTGGAAACACAGTCAGAGAAAGCTACTGCATGGCGGAAATTTAGTCATATTGTCTTTGTCCCAGGCCTATTTCATTTCAAGATGGCATGTGCTGATGCCCTCTGGCACATCTTTATTTATTCAAAAGGTTCACAAGCTGATGAAAACTCATTAATGGAGCACCTCGGAAAAATTCGACCAAAAGAGACAAGGAAGTTTGCCAGTACCAGCAGACCAGGGTTTTGAAAGCTGCATGAGGTCATATAATATGTCAGGACTGTTGGGCAGCTTGATGGCTGGAGGTCAGAAGTACTAGAGCACTTTGCAACAAGATCATTAGAGGAATAGGCAGCACGAGAACCTACATGGGAGACAATTGTGGATATATCACACTGTGTTTGAAACTCATACCTAGTGGAGATGACCTTCAAGCCCTATGTGAACAACCAGACTTATCACATGACAAAAATCATGAAAATATATTACTGAGGCACCAGATGTTTCTTCTCTATGAAGAAATAACTCATGCAATGAATTATGGGGACATCAGTCGACTTGAACATGTATTTCCTGCATGGAGCTTTATTTTTCAGGCATGCAGAAAACACAAGTATGCTACTGAGTTGATGCAGTACCTAACCAATGTCCACTTTCGCTACCCAGATGGTATTAAGTGAGTGAATAGCATCTCAATTATTGATTTGATTCTCATCTTGGATAGGGAAGCTGTTTGTTACAACATTTTGATTAATCCAACTGGAAAGGACAGACATTGGAGGGGTATAGATTAGTTAATAGAACATAACAATCTGTACACGAAAGTGAGTTGTATGATCTAAGCGCCCAGTGTAGGAATTCATTTATCAGATATCCAGTTCATCTATGGCAGCCACTATTCTAATAACCAGAAAAGCAGAATTCTCAAGGAGTCCGCACTGATCAAGGTCTATAAAGCCAATTGACAGCAACTAGAGAGCATATTCTCATTATCTCAGAAAGCTATGAAGCATGCACAACCAGACATGACTGATACATTCCAACAGTTAAGTATATACATGGAGACTCATAAAACAAACGAAATTGTGCTGGGGTGAGGGACAAAGTACATGATCCCTGATATGATGGGAAAGGGTATGCATATTGTGATGAGTGACAAAGAGTTTCATGCAATGAAAGACACCGCTTGGGAGACATTACTGGATAAATTGGAAGTGGAAGAGGATATTGGAGATTTGGAGGTGTAAAGTCTAGGTGGGGATGGAGGCGGGGACAGAAGGGGTGTTTTCATCTGGATCATTGTTGTCATGAGGGGGCCTGCATCGTTTACCAACTAAAATATATATGAGTCTTTGACGATATGCAAAGACAAGACAGTACTTACTTCTGTGATCTTTCCTGCCACATCCTGAGCATGTAGGTGGAGCTCACTGTCACTTGGGATGTTCACCATTGCTAAATGTTGCAAGCTGAGCCCAATTCTCTGATGGCCACTGTGGAGGTGGCTTACACAAATTGATTACCTCAAGAATCGAAGCTCCATGCTTCTGTATTGTGATTGGATCCCAATCCAGCTCTCAGGATAGCACACTGACTGACTTGATTTTATCATAATGGCAGCACACCACTATTCTGTCCACTACCTCATCCAACATAAAAGCCTGGGCCCCATACATTCTTGTTATTACAGGCCCAAGTTCTTTCAAAGATGTACGACATCTCCATTTACAAATTGCATTTTTGAGGTTGTGGTCATGAGTTGTCATTTTGAATGAGCGGAGGCACGATTTTCGGATGATGACAGGTTTTTGATAGATAACCTGATATAAGTTGAAGGTAGGAGGGTTACAGAGATCACAGCAGATAGGAGTAGGTTTAGGACAGCAGTGAAGACAGCTGCCAGGTGTGCTCGAGTCACAGTGGATGTGGTCATCACTTACTGGACAGGATGTGAGAAATAGTGCCATTGACACAGGCAGTGATTGGATATTAGATTATGTATGTACCACGTTCTTGATTGTGAAAGTACACAGTCAGCACTGTTCTGCAGCACTTGTATCCACCAGTCCCAGGGTTGATAAAATGGTCCATGACACTCCCTATTTTGACCACTGAATCCCGTTTTTTATCCGTATGGCTGACTTTCTGGTCCAAATGTGTATACTCCACACGATTGGCCTTTGTCCTAGTGCTACTACTGGTTTCCTCTTCATCATCATCACTAGAACTGCTCTTCTTGTCATCTTTGGCTGATTTGCTACTGGTCTCAGTACTTCTATCACTGTCCATGCTGGCGTCTGGGTTGAGGTTTTGAGCTGAGGCAGATGAAGAGCTGGGAAGACTAGTGGTATCAACTAGAGATAACCTCCACATGTGTCGATGCTTGCTTGGAGGCTTGTCTTTGGCTTGCTTACCCTTGCACTTACAGCTCATGACATCCTTTTTCTTCAGCTCTCTTTGACAAGCTCTTTCTTTAATTCATTCCCTTTCATCATTTGTGTCATGTTTAGTTACCAAGAGGATTCCCATGCCTCTAAATCCATCACCTCAAGCAGCATGACCAAATCATTGCCAAAGTGTAGACATATCTGATGGAGCAGTCCACTGCACAACAATTTCAACATTGGGTAAGTCCATTCCCTTAGAGACAGATATTATTCTTAATTTCAACTCATTAATAGACTCACAACACATACCATCCCAAACGCATCTGTCACACACATACCCCATGAATGCCCCACTTGAAAAGATTCCAATTCTCCATCTCTATATATCTGTGTCATTCCTGAATGAAAATATCTTATTTTTCCATGGAGAGGCTCTGGTAGTAGTGTGCACAAGTGCTTGGTGGCTCTTTCAGCCTTTTTGATGTTATCAAAGAATACAAGGAATTTTGGCAGTGGATACGGTTGATTTATGCGAAGTAAAAAGTCAAGATCCTTGAAAGATTTGGCAGCATACACAAGAGGCCTGACCATGAGGGAGATATCTGGTCAGTCATTAGACCGCAGGATGTATTCTATTTTTTCCTGTTGGAGATTCAGTGAAGCAATCAGATCTGTAAGAACAGTGTCAGGCAATGTCACAGAAGCCATATAGCAAGGAATATCCTGAGGTATTATGTACTGCAGTGTCCCGATATTGTGGTATGCCTCTCAAAATCCCTCCCACTAAGTCATGCAATGGCCTTCATCAAACACAAAGTATGCAATCCGAGATACAAGTTTTCAATTTTTCCAGAGCCTTTCAACATGCAAGTCTTGCATTAGGATTTCTGGGTTGATAACAACAGTGGTATATTTCCTGGTCTCGATCTCCTGTAAGTATTTGAATGAGATATATGGATTATTCAAATCTTAATCATCTAAACAACACCTTAAATACTTGATCATCAGCATTCTCATGGCTCACAGCAATAGCTGAAATTCCCGCCTTCATAAGCATATCCACGTTCTGCTTTCCTAGCAGGTTTAATGGGGTGACCACGAAGGTGGTCCTCTCATGGCCATCAGCCCTTGCCATGAGCAAGGCTATCCAAAATGAAAGTGTTTTTCCTGCACCCATGGCTGCACAACCAATAACATGTCTTCTCTTGAACAGAGCCTAAGCAACTTTGATCTGGTACCAGCATGGCTGCTTATGAAAATAGCTCTCAATAAGTGCACAGATCCTCTCCACAGTCCAATCCTTGGTAGATGTAGAGAGAAGTCAGGTTCCAGCAGTGTTATCGAGCATCGAGAGGTTGGGGATCAAGCACAATCTTGTCGATCGCGATAGATCCCAAATGTGACACATTCGTGACAAACCCTTTGGATAATTAAGAGATAGGACTATAATTAGACAGAAATAGCACCAATGAGGTGGATTTCTGAACTCTAGACTAAGGTTTTCGAACCCTGACTGGCATCACCAAGCACCATTTGTGCCAGCCACTCTGTCGAGTTATGGGGAGCTTAACACAGTTTGTACATATTTATGTATTCTTCCCATCACAAATAACTACAAAACTTATATCCACTCAGACTTCGACCCTCTAGCTCGACACAATGTGGCTGGTTTAGGAGCCTGATGAGAATGTTACTCTGTTACTTACAGCAAACTGACTTGGCTCAAAAAGCTCTTGATACCCTTCAGCTCTCCCCTCACTTATGAACAACAATATGGAAAACTACTACAGGAATCTCTTTGGCAGAAATTGCTAATAGTTCACATCTTAGCTCTAAAGGTAGACTCTACTTTGAAGTGACTTTTGCAGTTCCCAGACCTTGGAACACTCCCACAACACCTCAACCACCTCTACAACAGTCTAGCCTGATATTTCCAAGATAAGAATAAAGAGATATAGCACAACAACCTACCAGGATAGATCATGATGCTTACCAGAGAAGAAGCTGCAGATCTTCTGAATCTGACACTGGATCAGAACCAGAAGGACCCCCACCATGTACTACTTTCCAGAGAAGGCCTCTCCCTTCCAGATGCTATTGTTTAGAGCATCATGCTCATGATTGCACAGTGTGTAGTAACACACCATCCTGACATGATACTTCTGGAAACTGTATGGTACATAAGCAGACTTCTCCTCACTTATTGAGAAATGGTCCTCCCTAAGTTGTCTGACAAAATCAATATCACTGCTCACCAAGCTCTGTACAATGAAGAAGCAATCAATCGAGACATCCCCAAAATCCTTTAACTACTATACAAAATTGACAACCACCCATCCCAAGTGAATTCAGATGACAATATCCCAAAGCCAACACAATCACCAACCAGTGAGGACAAGAATTGGACTTAACATGCTGAAGGAATCATAAAATTCAAAGGAGACATGCCCCCCTCCAACAAGAGGATATTTTGCATGGTAGCAACCAAATGGAATTGAGAAGAGTCACAATTCTTGAAGAACTTTCTCCTAATGACACCTTTTATAATGGGCACTATGATGACTACCCATATGAGAACCTGGAAAGTGACTAATGAACAAGAACCCATCTCCCTCACCACCTTTATTTGCTATGACATAAATGCCACCCTTATTGGACCTATTCCTACTAGAAATGGAAGTAAGTGTTACAGGTGCTTATCGGCAGGACCTCATTCCCAGAGGGCAATGAGCGCCTATCTCTATAGGTCAGCAGTTCTTCATCGTGAACGATACTTACGTCTTCCCATAGAGAAGCTGACTACACAAGTCCTATTCCGAAGGGACTGAGGGGAGACGCTCTCCACCTTCTCTGTACCCTTGCGAGTCGATATGCCTGATATTGATTGATACTCATCTGGTTCGGTCCAGAATGGGTGCGACCATCATTCCGTCCTACTACGAGTCATGAGGCAAGAATAAGATTATTTACTCATGGGAGAGAGTAACGTCTTGCCGAGAACATTACGCGTGAGGTTAACTTGTAGGTAGCTCCATAATGCAGGGGTTTCTTCTTCTGACAGTAAGTCAATCAGTGAAGGCGTGAGAGACGTCTCACTAAGGTAAAGCATCTTAGGAGTAGTGTAGACGAGTAACTGAAGAGGATGGAAGCTAAGCTTCCATGAGAGCGCCTCTTCGCTATATATACATTCTATCTAGATACATACAGATTCTTTTTCTATCTATATGAGGCGATAGAAGTCTATCTAGTAAAGTTCCTCGTACATGAGGCATAAGCGAAGTCCGTGCATAAACTATACTACAAGTTGATAGTCCTATAGCAAGAGTGAAAAGGAAAATGTTTGAGGGAGAGAGAGAGAATGAGGAGAGGGGAAGTACATACAAAATCAAAGTCTAATAATACATTCACTAATTAGACGTTGAAGTTGAGAAGTCCGAAGTTTACGTCTACTAGGGTAATGGATCATGAAACTATAAAAGTTAATCACAAGAAGTCATAACTAATAATACATTCACTGATGATGACTCGGGAATTAAGAAGATTGATCATCAGGGTCATCAAATGGAAAACAGCATAGGGGTGAGAGAATAGAAGCATATGTATCAGTCATAGTTCCTACATTGGTTCTGGAGAAGTGGTATAGCAGGATCAGTCATATCCCGTCATATTGGTCTTCGGGGAGATGCTTCGGCTGTGTGTATGGCTACACGCTGATTCACTGGTGTCGGTGGAGTAATCCATGGAATCCTCGGTGGGGAGGGGAGGGGGAATAGGTCAAGGTGGGGATAGGGACGTGTCTGCATATGATAGGGTCAGTGATAATGGCGGAGTGGCTAAATCGTTCTTCATTGCATCTAAGGTGATTTGAATTCTTGGGGTCATGAGTCCACTCTGATAACTTCCCGTAAGGAGTTGTCGTACAAGGACTTGCATAAGCACACGTCCTTGGAAATCCATGTAGGGATGACGCCATAGGGTCAGTGTATTGTCAATGATTTTCCAACTGTTCATGACTACGTCAGGTGATCGATTCTTGAGCATACATATGACCTTCCCATTCAGGGTATATCGTCTGAAGGGAGGATTGTTGTAAGCATTTAAGAGAATAGGATCAAGGTAGGGCTTCTCTGGTAACTCCTCTGGTAGGAGGGTTGGGATCCTTATTATATCGTCGTCTTCCCCAGTAGTTCCTTGAATATTCCAGCAGTAGAAATTCATATAAGGCATCGAGTTATCGATGAGCTCCTGGGCCATTACAGTAAGACTGACAAATACATATTCACCATCCCTCTCAAACCCTGTACTGTTGACTACCTCTATCAAAATGATCACATCATGCAACCCCCAAAAACTGAAGTGCTAATTGTGCAAGGGATCGATATAGACATACACAAACTTTATTTAAGACACATTATAGAAAATGCATTGAAGGGAAAGGCTAATGTTAATGTCAAAGATGTCATACAGTATTCTCTCAAATGGCCCAAATATTATACCTGGGAATTTACTGGTGCCTACAAATCTGATAGAATGCCCATCCCACTAGTAACATTATTATTCCCTCAGAATGTGCTGCTAGCCAGCACACTCAATAACCTTATTTGGACAGCCTTCAAAAACCTACCATTCAAGTGATGTTATCTTAACAGAACATACACCTACACTATTCATAACAACATCAGAACAGCTATAGTAAATGGATAGAACTTGGTAGCTGATGAAGATGAGGACAAGGATGAGGAATGGCACCATCATATCTTAGATCAACAAGGCATTGATCTCACCTTCCACATCATATATGCTGTCCTGAACAACACCTACTTATGATGACTTGAGAACTCATTAGTCAAAGACTTATGAGTTGCTCACCAATCCCAAACAATCAACCTCTCTTCAATCACCCCAGTCCCTAGCACATCAACTAACTCATCCTCTAGCACCTCTACATGATCCATCAAGATTGAAAGTCCCAATGATTCATTAGAAGATGCATATGCTTCTGATTGATTTAGGGATTTATTTATAGAAACTATCTTCATGACAACAGATCAAAAATCTGATCTATGACTTCTGATGATTACTTCCCCAGACTACAGACCCCTGTTCAAAGTCCACTTCTATCAGATGATCTTCTCTTCTTTAATTATAAAATCTAATTATTGATACACTTTTATATTATCAACTTCTCACACAGACCCCTGTTCAAGTGATTAGGATGATATCCTCACAATGTGATTCTTTGTAGTTCTCTGAGTATGACTTATGACTAGCCCAGTGACTGACAATAACTCAGTAATTCTAGATATAGGTAAATTACTAGGTAGACAGAAAAGTTTTCTATAACCTAAAGATACATAGATCTAGAACTATATAAGATCTGATTTGAGAGATAAAAATGCAAGTTTCTATCCTCTTTGGTTATTGTCTATGCTTCTGCACCCTTACAATTAGTCTTCTGAAGAAACTCTATCTTCAGGCAATCTAGTTCAGTAATTCCTGTATTAGAGACTCTTCAAGAACTCACTTATTATAGGATGCTCTGGAGTTCCCAGATGTTCTTTCAAGAACTGAAGATTTAGTAATAAGTGAGTGTTGTAATTCTGACTTGCCTGGATGGCTTGTTCATCAGTAGAGAGGTGAACAAAGACATCCCACTTGGCATGTCATCAAGATCACCCCTTGATTAGATTATAGAGGAGTTCTCAGAGGACAAACTATATTGTTCCTCTCTGCCTCCAGAATTATGCACTTGACATAGTCTGCTTTCTCCAAGTTCTTGTGGTGGAGATCTGTACTATTTGAAGCCATTTGAATAAGGAAGATAGATGCTTATTTCCATCTCTGGAATAAGGTCCTGCCAATAAGCACCTCTAATATTATTAGTTACTTGTTTTTTTTTGATATTTGACTTTTTTCTTTTTTCCTAACTAGTATGTTGTGTACTTAGTTGGGGACAGACTTACTGTGATCGAGCACCACGTTATAAATTTTTGATTTTAAAAAAAAAAAAAAAAGTGATAGAGGCTCTGAGATTGATAGTTGTAAGGAGTGGAGATTGTAGCATGTTAGTCAGTACTGGTGGTGTCAGTTGGCTGTCCTGTTGGTGCAGTGTTTAGAGACTCAGGAGAAGTAGCATAGGTTTGATGGAAAGTGGAAATAGTAGCTATGCTATTGTCAGAGGTGGTGCTGAAAGTGGGCTAGTGATCTATTCATTCAAGATATTGTTATTTGTATTCTTGTTTGTTATTTGTGCACTATTCAATGTCTGGGTGGAAGAATAAAAGCATGTTGAGGTGAGTCCAGGATTGGATTGGTTCATTAGATATGGAATGGCACAAGGATGAGATATGCAGAAGGTGTAGAAAGCAATAATGGGAGTGTAATATTTAGTATGATTGGAAGAGTGGAAGAAGAATTAGTAGAGTTTTATAATTTAGTACTTTTGCTTGATTAGCTTGAAGCAGGTTTTTACATTGTCCTGGGGTAATTTATTTGTGACTTTATACTCCCTGAGTAGTTCTCCTGAGTATTCAAGGTCATTCTCCCATTCCCAAGTGTCATCAGATGGGGAATAATCTTTTCACCTAATTAGGTACTTCATATCCTGTGGAGTTCTCTTGTGCTTGATGATCTTCTTGACTTCATATTCTTCAAATCTGTCTACAAGGTCAGGTGGTGGATTGAAGAAGTTAGGGCCATATTGGGGGGTTTCTTTATAGAGAGTAAGAAGTGAGACATAGAACCTGTTGTGGATTTTCAAATTAGTTGGTAAGTCAAGCTTGTAGGTGACTGGTGAGAGTCTTTGACATATTTGAAAAGGTCCTTCAACTTTTTAGGTATATTTCCATGAAGTGTCTTTGTTGGCAGCAGTGGCAAGGTTTCAATTGTTAAGCTAAACTTTTGGTCCAACTTCAAAGAGTTCTCAATTTGGGTTATTGTGGCATCCAAACATTACTTGTCTGGCTTTCTCATGAGCTTCTAGTGTTATGAAATTCAATATTTAATTTGGATTTTATAATATTTATCTTAGCACTGGATACTTTAGTGCTGAAAACTATAAATGCTGAAGAAGACTGTTGAACATCTACTATGAAGATTATACTTTAATCATGTCTAATGACACAATGAAAGTAAAGTCTTAATAAATAACTATAACACTGTAGAACGTCTTACTGTAGTAAGATGTCTATAACGTTTACATCTTAATGACTCATCTACTACAAGTTATTAACAAACTCTTTAACATAATCATTATTGCTATGATTATGTAACATGCTTACAAATTATGATCCCATCATAATTTGTCATCATTCCCATCATTCCCATCAGATGCTTACTAAGCATCTCTATTATTATTTAGATTACTAATTTTATCAGTAATCATATTTACAATTATAATTATACAAGTTAAACAATCCTGTTTACACTTATATACATTGTTCCATGAAGTTCCATCATAATTATCATGTGATTATTTACTACTATTTACATTGTTCTATGAAGTTCTATTCTATTCATAGAATGAATGTTCTATAACCTTCTACAAGGTTCTACAATGTTCTACACTATTCTTAGAATGTTCTATAACATTCTACAACATTCTATAACATTCTATAACCTTCTAGAAGCTTCTAGAATCTGAACATTAGGCAATCTAACTATTATTAGTATTGCATTGCTTTTATGATAGAAGTACATCTTTAATACTTCTATACTTCTATCTTGACGTTGGCATCATAATTAATATTTCTTTAATGATTGGCATTAATGAACAATGATCATTATCCAATTGTATCTCTGAACATTATCCAAGTAGTACTTACATATAGACCTTCAGTGTATCTTCATATTCTCTATTTGGACTTAGATATATAGATATAAACACTGTAATAGTATATAAGCAAGCTCAACTAACAAGAAGAACCCATTGTTCTTACTTGGTTAGGTAGAGCCTTGAGAATAGAGACTCTTAACTTTATACTAAGTAATATCACTTCTTTATCCAGTATTCCCATCACCTTAGGTGGCAAATAAGTGTACACACCTCTGTTGTTGTCTTTATCATTGAACACAGTCCCATCCACCTTATCAATCTTGGAACCAAGTACTCCCACTGTCATGTCTGACCTTCTGCCTGCAAATCTGGAGATGCATGCTGATCTGTGAATAGCGCATCTTGCTACATTGTTATCTTTCAACCACCCTCCCCCCTACACTCCCTTGGCCTTCTCTGGTGCTAGGATGTATTCTGGCCCTAGAGATGTCCCCAACACTGATATTCTTGATCCCAGCCATATGCCTAGGACAGCTGCCAGAACTGGTCACATTGCCTGCCATCATGGCAGACAGTGCAGATCATTGTATTCCAGCAGGTCTTACTTGTGATCTTCTGCTGCATCTTCTTCTGAGGAAGAGGGTTCACTCACTCCTTCAATTCCTTATGCTCTCTTCCAGGAGGGCTCTTTATCTCAGGCAGCTGCCCAGCTGCCTAGTGCTCCTTTGAGGCCTACCCCTCTTGTACTGGATGAGTCTTTTGGGCTCGATGCTAACTTTGAGGCAGTGAAGGTCTTCTTGTGCCATGCTCTGGAGTATATGTGACAGGTACATGATGCTAAGATGTCTATCCCCCCTGACTTCAGCCCCTTCATTGTGAAGATAGCTGAATTCACTGTCTATGATCCCTGGGCCTCCCTTGTTGCAGAATCTGAGGACATGCTTATCTCTGAGTCAGTGTTTAATCCCATCACAGTATTTTTCCCTCCTTCTAAGCTATCAGAGGACATTACCATGCATGAGCCTACTGCTCTGCCTGTTGAGATTGTCTCTCCTCAGGTTACTGCTCAGGCTTCTGCCCCCCCTCCCCCTAGTGTCC
>KQ962328.1:9339-38925 GCA_001563735.1 Leucoagaricus sp. SymC.cos | reverse complement strand
CCTCACTACCTCCCAGGCCTCAGAAGCCACAGAGTATTAGAAAGGCAAAGGTGAAGAAGACTGCCAAGTGGAAGGTGCTTTTTAAGAGCATCCCTCCTCCTGTGCCTGCTACCTCTAAGCCTGGTGCTAAGTCCTTCACAGCTGCCACCATAGCTAAACCTGCTCCTGTGGCAGGCTTTTCTGGTTCAGTAGAAAACTTGGTCCATGTTGCCAGGTCATTCCCTAACCTTTCTCCCTCCACCATCGCAGCTCTCTTACAGGCTGACCAGGCAGCTGCTCACCCTCCTGCTCCCGCTCCAGCAGTTGTGGGGTCCAAGTGCCCCATCACACCTTCTGTCCCTGCACCTCCTGTGAAGAAGTCTAAGGCCACCACCCAAGGGCCCTCCAGGAGACAGATTCTGTTTGTCCTGGCTGATCCCACAGTCAGGCCTAATCTTGAGGAGATTTTCTGTCTCCTCAACTACTTTTTGGCAGGTCACAACATTACCAGTTTCTGTGCAGAATCAGTGATGGTCACTTATGGTGGCTGGTCAATCTTGACTAGTGACGTCCCTTCACTCAAGCAACTTAACCTCATTCATGAGTGGCTGACTGGGCACTTTACTCCTGTGGGCTGTGAAGCCTACCTCCCCATGTCTAAGAGCTATCTCAAGCTTATTGACATTCCTTTCTTGCATGCTGATGGTGAGCGTACATCTTCTCAACATGTTAAGGAGGTCATGCAGCAGTTGTCACTCTGCAACCACTTTGTCTTGGTGGGCCCTGCTTGGGTGGTCTGCAATTCTTGTGCATTGGATACTGTGACTGCATACTTTGAAGTCTGGGACTCCCAGAGGGGCACTTGTGCTGCTAACCTTGTTGGGCATTCCCTTCAGTTCAGCCACTGGACCATCAGGATTCTGGAGGCTAATGCTAACCCCAGTGTCTCCTTGTGCCAGTACTGCTAGACTTGGGGCCACTTGTCTAAATCCTGCCATGCTAAGGCACCTCAGTGCCCTCTGTGTGGTGGACCTCACTACCAGGACAGCCATTATGCCTTTGCTGGTTGCTGCAAGGGGAATCCCAGTCAGGGTGTTCCCAAGACCCCAGAGGGCCAACCATGCCCCCACCCCCCTCACTGTCTGAACTGTCATCAGGCTCATACTGCTACCTCAAAGCAGTGCCTGTTCTGGCACCACTGATTTGATAAGAATTGGTTGTGTTCTCATTATCAGGAGGTGCATTCTCATCATGCTGCTCACTCTCCTAACTCTAACTATGCTCCTTCTCATGTCTAGTGGCCCTACTGAGACATTGACTGGAGTAGTGAGGGACATTTGTGTATTCTCCCAGAATGTAAATAGGAATTATGGACATCTGGATATGCTACTTGATAATATCAAGGACACTTTTGACATTATCTTTCTTCAGGAGTCTTGGAGGACCATAAGATAAACAGTGTTGACAACCTCTGCTGAGGGGGATGATATTGTGGGTGCTCCTAAGCACCCTGATTGGCTTTATATGGTAAGACCTCCTACCGATGGCTGCTCTCTGCATGTCATAGCATATGTCCATCAGCACTTAGCTTGTCTTCACCCCTCTATGCAGTGGGACATTATTGACCACAGAGACATCTTTGTCCTTTCCCTCTTCACTTTGAAGGGGGCTGTGAATTTCCTCAATGTCTACTCTGATGACACTCATATGGCTATCAACTTTCTTGCTTGGGAGGTCGATACCCTTTCTGCTTTTGTTTACATGGGTGGTGACTTCAATTGTCACTTGGAGGTCTGGAATCCTTCCTGCACCTCACACCCACTGGTGGTGCAGCACCTTTTGGAGGTCAATCCTGACATTGGGCTTGAATGGGCTCATCCTTCTAATCTAGAGTTGACTCATGTCCCTCATAACCCTGATTTGGCCAGTTCTGTGATTGATCTCATCTTCACAGGGCTTTTGTCTGCACAGTCTGATCTTCCCAGATTAGATCTTGATCATCGTGAACCTTTGAACCATGTCCCTATCTCCACTCTTATTTCTATCTCTGAATCTGAGATTAAGATCTCTTATATGGTGATCCTGAGGGAATCCCAGGAGGAATCTGGGTTTCTTATCAATCTTGCCACTGGTCTCAGGTCTCTTGGTGTCAAGGGCCTGTCTACTCCTGATCAGATTGAGGTGGCTGCTGCAGCAGTTGCTGAGGTCTTCTCCTCTGCATAGAATGCCTATGCTAAGGAGGTCATTATCACAGCACATTCTAAGTCCTGGTGGAATGATGAATGCATGCAAGCTCTTGCCAGATATTGGGTGTCTAGGGACCCTGCTTACTGGAAGTTATTCTGCAAGGCCCCCTGCCAAGCTAAATGGTGCTTCTTTGATGCTTGTATTGAGGAAGTTGCAACTGAGAATAAGTGACTCTGGGACCTTATGGCCTAGGTCAAACTCTGCCAGCACCTGCCTTATGAGGCTATCTTGCATAGAGGGAAGTCATGCCATGATATGGATGTCCTGTGGAGGGCACTTTACGAGACCTACAATGCCACCTCTGGGAGGCCTTGTGATCTGTCTGTCTTGAAAAAGCTGGCCCTGCTGCATAAGCAAGACTGGGTTCTCTTTTTGGGTGTGAAAGTGACAGAGGCACTTTGGGCATGTTTGTCACATTCATTTCCTGGTCCAGACCATGTTATGTGGGTCCACCTGAAGGAGGTTTTCTCAGATGACATCATTCTTAAGAACTTCCTCAAACTGGCTAATGCCTGCCTTGAGGTCAGGTGTTGGCCATCTCATTTTAAGGAGTCAGTTTCCATAGTTATTCCCAAACCTAGTAAACCCTCTTATTTGATACCCAAGTCATTTAGGCCCATTGTGTTGCTTAATACAATTAGGAAGCTTGTTGAGAAGATGGTCTCTGCATGTCTTTAATTTGATGGCATCAAGTATAGTATTTTTCATTCTAATCAGCTAGGTGGTATTCAACAGAGGTCAACTGAGGACACTGGTTTATTCCTCACTCATCTCATCAAGGCAGGGTGGGCTAGAGGACTCAAGATGAGCATTGTTGCTTTTGACATTGCTTAGTTCTTCCTATCTTTGAACTATGATATGCTCATGGCCATCTTGTCCAGGCAGGGGTTTCCAGTAAATATATGCTGGTTCTTTGCTTCTTATCTGATCAGGCAGAGGATGAAATACTTGTGGAACTCATCCTCTTCCAAATATTATCCTGCAGATGTAGGCATTGGCCAGGGGTCTATCCTGTCCCCCATCTTATCTGCTCTCTATCTTGCTCCAGTTATTAAACTGTTTGACTTGTGGCTGTCTCATCTTGAATGTGATATCCTCTCTTATGTTGATGATGGTACCCTCATTATACAGACTTGAGAGCTTGCTGACAACCTCATTTGCCTTAAGCAGGCCTATGGGTTTGTTTTTGAACTGTTCGTCACATTTGGCCTTATGCTTGAGCACAATAAGTCCAAGCTCTTCCATTTTTCTCACTATAAGAATGATGATAATCTGCTCATTGATCTAGGCTATGCACCCTACATGGGTGACTCTCCTTTACACCCCAAGACTTTCTGGAGATATCTGGGGTTTTACTTTGATTGCCAGCTCATGTTTCATGAGCATGTGCAGTACTACTCGACCAAGGCCATTTCCAAGGTTCATGCCATGGGAATGCTTGGTAACTTACTTAGGGGTCTGTCCCCTAAGCAGAAGTGTTTGCTTTACAGGTCCTGCATGGTGTCTATTGCCACATATGGCTTTTGTCTTTGATGTCATGGCCTTCACCCCTATAAGGCCCATCTCACCTCTCTTAACAAGATGTAGCACCATGCTGCTATCTGGATCATAGGTGCTTTTCACACCTCCCCATCTGGTGGGGTCAAGGTGCTTGCTGGCCTCATCCCCATACATTTGCATCTCAGGAAGCTGAGGGTGTGTGCAGTGTACCATGTCCTCACTCTCTCACCCACCTATCCCACCAGGCAGTTTCTGGGAACCAGAGATTTTCCTGGTACTGACCCTCATCATTACCACTTTACCAAGCTGGGCTGCTCTGTTGAGAAAGTCAGGTCTGCTGTTATTGATACCCTTTCATATCTCAGTTTGCCAATCACCCTGGAGGCTTTCAATACTGATGCACTGGAGGCTCATCCAGGGCAGTATTTATTGGACCAGTTTTTGGACCATATACAGATCACTGAGTTCTCCCCCCAGGAGGAGGACATCAATGTCCTGCATATTCTAAGCATGGAGCTCAACTGGGCCCTAGCTTTGGATGATTGCATTGTTGTGGCCACAGATGCATCTATGGGCCATGACAGGGCTTATCAGGCTGTTTTGGCAGCCTGGGTTTAGGTGGGTGGCATGCCAGTTTGGCAGATGTGCCAATCCATGGGCAGAGTTACTGCCCCTGATATGGAACTTCATGCTATTCATATGGGTGTCTTTTCTGCATGTGCACAGGAAGATGCTCATCATGTTGTCTTGTTCACTGACCATCCAGCTTCAGCTAGGAGGGTGGTGGACTCTTCTGTCAGCAGTGGGCAGGCTCAGACCTTGCTTGTCTGTCATCATCTAGCTAGGTGGCTTGAGGAAGACCCCTCTCTCACCTTTGCCTTTGTACAGGTTTGTTCCTTTTTGGAGTGGCTGTTGTATCACATAGTCCATAGGTATGCTGTGGACTCTGCTGCCCAGGAGTTGGTGGGGGCTCATCCCTTCACTACTCTTAACTATCTACATACAGCTGAGGCTCAGGCTTGTCATGATGAGTGGACTAGGCAGTTTGCTTGTTTGAGCTCCTCCAGGAGAGATTTTTTGCACCTCACTGATGAGAGGGGCAAGTGTATAATGCTCACCTACCTCTCTGGGGGTATGTGGCTTAAGCATTTGCATGATTCCCCATACTGCACACATGTGTGCAGGGCAGTTCTCAATCATGCCCTGATTGAGGAGTTTAGATGTTGGTTTAATCTTTCCCATAATCATTCTTGCCCTTGTGGGTCCACCAACTGGCAGACCCATGAGCACATTTTAACTGAGTATAGTAACTTCAGTGACCTGTGGTGCTTTCCTAAATATTGGAAAGAGCTGTTGGATTTCTGCAAGGGGAACCCTCATGTGTTCTCCTTTGCACATCTCCCTGGGGAATAACAACAGTGTGGCCACTCTTCAGCAGTTGCTGGGTTCCTTGGGGCTCTTTATCCCTGGGGAGTCTGGCATTGGCTGCTGATAGGGGCTGTGCTAGCTTAGTCTTAGTATGTGGTGTCAATGGGTGTGACACTTCAGACACAGATGTATTATCTGCTTCTCCATTCATCCTTGGATGGAGGGAGGGCTTATCTTTCAGTACAGGCTGCCATGTTCAGCTGAGCTGTGGGGGATTTTGTTTTGGGGTCTTTTGTAGATTACTGTAGATACTTCTTGTATTTGTAACCAGACTGCTATCATGCACTGGTATATAAATTTATGAATTTAAAAAAATGAAATAAAAAACCTTATACTGAGTGATCTTGAAGGTCTGAGATAAGACTCTCGCTATACAGTGTACTAGTGTCATTTCGCACACTAGTGTCATTCTGCACACTTGCAATTTGCGAGCTCATCTCTCCCTCAAATACTCTAATAAAGTCTTGTAAAATACTACTTGCTATGTACTATATGTATACCAAATTTGAAGTTCAGAACTTGAGTAATACTTGAGAAAAGTGAGAAGAAGATGCAAAAATAAGCCCAAATTGATACAAACAACTTTTATGGAATCTTCGGAGCCTGGTTTCTTGACAATTTCTGCTTAGATTGGTGTAAAAAGTACATATATAGAGCCAGCACATTCTCAGCTTTCTGGAAAAAAAGAGACCGCGCATTTTGGACGTGAAATGAGCTCAAAAAGTGAATTTCTTTGCAGCGTGACAAAAATACACCACAGCTCTATCATGCCATCATACTTCTGAGAGCTGGTTTCTATTTTCTCGCATCTGTGTCACTCTGTTGGTCTCAAACTTCTCTTAAAGGAATTTATGGTCTATTGTGCATTGTCTGAGAAGGCAAAGAAGAGGAAGGCATGAGGAGAGCATGTGGAACATATGGAGGAGGCCACTGAGGCTTATAAACTTGTGCAAGCAACTGAGAAGAAACCACGAGGTCTATGATTTTTTGCTCAACAGTATGGAGTGCTATATTGAAGCCTCAGTGACTGGGTTAGGAAAGATCACCACTCACAAGAGGAATATTCACAAACCTTGCAGAAGCTCAGCCCTGCAAAGGAACATGTTCTTGTGGAGTTTATCATGGAATCAGCAGACCGTGGGTTTCTCATGGATCATAGATCCATTTGGAGATACAGAAATGCTATTCTAGAGGCTGAAAAGGGAAAAGATAACTTCGAGCCATTGGGGGAAGTCTGGATATTCAAATTTCTTGATCATCATCAGACCAAGCTAAGTACATATTGGAGCAAGCTCCTTGACACACAGAGGGCTCAGGCACTTAATCCTGAAGCAACAAAGGCATAGTTTAATCTCATCAGAAAAGAGATTGTTGATGCTGGGATACCTCCTGAGGATATTTATGGAATGGATGAAAGTGGATTTCCGCCATCACATCAGGGATCAGAGAGGGTAGTTACACGATGAGGAGTGAAAATTCAACATAAGCAGGGTGGTGCAAACTGGGAGAATATCACAGCACTTGTAACTATCTGTGCAGATGGGACTGTATTGACCCCAATGATTATCTACAAGAGAGCCCATTTTATGAAGAAGTGGGGTAATGATAACATAGTGAATGCGACATAAGTGTGTCTTATCAAACTTCTTGGTATTCAATCAATTTAAGCTTGATTAATTAGAATTTCTCATTCACCAAATGGCTAGACAGACAGTAGGCTTGCTCGTCAGTGGATTGAAAAAAACTTTGATCATCAAACCCAAATAAAAGCAGCTGGATGCCCCTGAGTTCTGCTGCTCGATGGACACAAGTCTCATTATACCCCAGAATTGCTCTACTATGCTTGTGACAACAATATCATCATCCTTGGTTATCCCCCACACTGTACTCATGCCTTGCAAGGCTTAGATGTTGTCTGTTTTGTGCATATGAAGGAAATTTGGAAGGAGGAAATCAATGCTTTTGAGGAAAAAACCAGAAGCTCTATCAAAAAGGGAGATTTTACTGATGTTTTTGGAAAAGCTTTCCTTTGAGCATTCACACCTGAAACAATACAAGCTGCATTCAAAGCAACAGGTGTTCATCCATTTAATGAAACAGCAATCAAAGATTCCCAGATGAAACCGAGTCTACCAACATCTACAAAAGAAAGTTTTCCCCTCCTCTAACTATCTCTAGTTTGTCGCATCATGGAGACCCTTCGTGACCTTGTGCATGCTCAAAACAGCACTACCCCACCTCCACCCAGCCCTACAAAATGACGTCGAGCCAGTAGTCATCTAGATACACCATTGAAACAAGCACGAACTGTCACATTGGCACTTTTGCAAAGCTCATCAGCATTATTTCTGATCTCAGAAACACTCATCATTTCGACCCAGACTGTTGCTCCATGCATCATTAATCACCCGCCAAGTCCTACTCCTGTATCTCAGGTCTCATCTAGGCATCTTAATGACTCCACCTCAAAGAAAGAGCTTCTTGAGGTCATCATAATATTACAGGATTCTCTTGATGATGCTTTGAAGCAAATCAAAGCCCAAGACAAGATAATTGAGCACGCACATGCTCAAATGATTATTCAGGACATATACCTGCATAAGCAGAACTAGGCTTTGCAGGTGAAGGAGCAGAAAAAGAAGGATGATCATACTCAACTCTTTCCTGGAGGTCTTGGGAGATGCTTGACATCACAGGAGTTCACAGTGGCCATTGAAGAGCAGGCAGCATGTATTGCCAAGGAAGAAAGGCAGAAAAAAGCTAGAGAGTCTCAACATGAGGAGAAACAAAAATTGCAAAGTGGTATTGTGGCATGATGGAAGGCTGCAGTGGAGGAATGGGAGAAACAGAAGAAAGAGCATGAGAGCTTATGTCAACAGCTCCTTTCACAAGGTACAGCTAAGAAAGACTTACCAAAGCAGGCATTGAAGCCTAAGAAATGAGATGTGGTTGCTGCATACATGCAGGAGGTCAGAGCCAGTGGCAATGTCAATGATCTTACAAGAGAGATAGAGGGTGAGGCACAAGATTGACAATGTCACATGTTTGTCACACTGTGCAGAATCCGAAATTCTGTGACAGGTGTCACATTTTGAAAGTTTTTAGTTTTCATGTATCTTTCTACTATATAGCAGGCTTTCTTTTCACATAATCCTGTAGCGTACAGCTTCAGCCTGGTGTATGTCAAATTTGAGGATAATTGGTTGCGATGTTGATTCAAAAAAAAAAATCTTAATCTAGTGTGCAAAATGACACTAGTATACTGTAACTCTTAAGACTTTCTCAATAGAATACTTTGATCTAAGTATTCTATCACTGTACTTAATACTCTTGGTAAAGAACCTCTTGAGTCATTAGTAGATCCTTGATAGGTCAATAGACTAATACCTTTGAACTGGTATTATCTATTGGTATATTGAGTATATACAGGTTCTATTATTAAGCATTGTTAAAGTTGCTTAATAAGCCTGAACTTGCTAACATGAAGAGCTTCCTTTGTTAGGCTTCCTGTAGAGGATGACCTAACATGCTTGATTACAAATAATCCAGTGTCACTATAACATCTAGAGCAAGTCAGCAGAATTGCTCAAGTTGCTTAAGACATTCATCTACAGCAGGTGCTGTGGTTGGTTCTGTGGTGGGATAGGTTCTGGGATTGTACCCATAGAGCAAGTTAAAGAGAAAGTGTTTTCATCCAGTATGGCACTGTGAATTGTAAACAAATTTCACAGTTTGTAATATCTTTTTCCATTTTTAGAGGTCTCTGTCACAGTAGATAGCAAGATATTTTTGGATTTCCTGGTTGAAGTGTTCAGTAGTTCTATCTGTTTGAGGATAAAAGGCAGTAGAGAGAGCTTGCTCAATACTGATAGCTTTGGTGAGGCCTTTCATGAAGTGAGATGAAAAACAGGGGTTATGATTGCTGATGATCTTTTTAGGAATTCCATAGCATAAAAATACTTTTTCATTGAGTAAATCTGTGATTTTCTTGGAGTTGGCCATTTTAGATGTTGGGACCAGTATTATCCCTTTCATAAGACTGTGGTCCATCATGGACAATATGCTATTACAGCTATTTACAGAGAGTAGATTGGTGATTAAGTCTATGGAGATTTGGGTGAATAGAGTGGTGGAGTGAGGGGCTGTAATTGGCATAGGGGGGAGTTTGGTGAAATGGTGCTTTATTTTGAATTGCTGGCATTTACCACATCCATTGATGTGGTTAATGACAAAGGATTTCATTCCAGGCCAGTAGACAAATGATTAGAGTTTTTGAAGTATTTCAGCTATCCCTGGATGTCCAGCAGTGGAGATGTTGTGACAACATTGTAGTAGTTGGCATTTGATGATGAGATTATTAGGAATAGATAATTTGCCATTTACATGAGGCAATCCTTTGAAGCCTGGGGATTTTTGAATGAGGGTAGTAGTGGCATTATCAATGATATTTACATCTTCTTTTTCAAAGAATGTGTTGGAGAGCACAATAACATTGTGATTGTCTTTATCTGTCAGTTCATGATTAGAACAGTAAGATAAAGCATCAGCAGGTCCGTTCTTTTGTCCAGTGATGTGTTTTATTTCAAGGTCAAATCTAAAAAGATATTAGGTTCAGTGTACTTGGTATCAGCTGAGATCCTAGGATTTTCTCCATCTTTTCAGATTTTCATGGTCTGACCAGATGATAGTTTTGTGAGGGAATCCTTCAATGTAATGTCTCCATTCTTTGAGAATGCAGATAATGGTAAAGAATTCTTATTCAGAGCAGTGGTAGTTTTGTTCTACAGCTGTGAACAATTTGGAAAGATAGACAATGGGATGTTTAACACTATTGTTGTCTTTTTGCAGAAGGATAGCTCCAGAAGCAAATTATGATGTGTCACATTCAATTTTGAAGGATTTGGAGTAGTCTGGCATAAGCAGTATAGGTTCTTTGAGAAATTTCTCTTTTGATTGGATGAATGCTATATTATATTCTGGTGTCCAAATAAAAGGTTTATTCTTGCTTATGAGCATGTTGAGAGATCTTGCATGGTCAGTATATCAATGAACAAATCTTTGATAGAAGTTACAGAATCTGATAAATTTTTGGACATCTTGGATGCATTTCAGTATAGGCCAGTCTTTAATCTCTTTTAGTTTGGTGGAGTCCATTGAGACTGAGTTGGGTTTGATGATGACACTAAGGTATTTGAGGGTTTGTTGTTCAAGCTCACATTTTTCAGTCTTCAAGTAGAGATCATTATCTTGAAGTATTTTTAGAACTTTGTGAGTAATCTATCAAAGTTCTTCTTTATTCTTGATATAGATTAATATGTTGTCTAAATAGACTATTATAACATCTTGGTTAATGAGTGGTTGGAACAATAAATCCACCATTGATTGGAATGTGGCAGGAGAGTTGCACATTCCAAAGAATATGACAGTGGGTTCAAATAAGCCTTTGTGGGTCTTGAAGGCAGTTTTCCACATGTCTTGAGGACAAATCCTAATGTTATTATATCTGAGGCATACATCAAATTTAGTGAAGTATTTTGTGTCTTTGAGTTTGTTGAGAATTTGGGATATAAGGGGAATAGGATATGCATTCTTAATGGTATATTTATTGAGATAGTGATAATCTTGGCAGAGTCATAGTTTTCCATCTTTCTTTGCTATGAAAAAGAAAGAAAATGCCATGAGAGATTTAGAAGGTTTAATATAGCCTTTCTCAAGATTTTCTTTAAGAAACATATTGAGTTCTTGTTTTTCTTTAAGTGATAGTTGGTACAATTTCATCAAAATGGGGCAGAAGAATGGTTTGGTCTCAATTTTATGATCCCAAGAACAAGGTGGGGGATATCTCTCAGATGCTGTTTTGTTGAATACTTTGTGGAAGTCATGGTATTCTTGAGGTACAGCTTTTTTTAGGTCATCTTATCTCTTGGCTTTAAACTGTTGATCAAGGAATATGGAGATGGAAGTTTTGAAATTGATTTCTTCGAAATCTTGTCCTGTAGGTTCAAGATAGGACAAGTTGTTAATTTTGATGGAGTAGTTGTCTTCATGCATCAAATTAATGAGTTCTTAAAATTGTTTTTGTTTCCAAGGGTGTTGTCTCCATTGTAGGGTACCATTTTCCCAATCTATGTCTGGATTGTGTTGTTGAAGCCATGGGAGGCCTAAGATCATGTGGGGGCATCCTAAGCTAATGACTTTGGGTTTGATATCTATGTTAATTCCATTAACAGTAATGGTGAGTGGACAATAATGTGTAGCTATGCCTTGTTGATTGGTAGTACTATCAGTGTTTCCAATAGTGATGAGGTTTTTGAGAGGGCAAAGGAGGGGTTCAAGATTATGAAGATCAATGAATGAGAGATCAATGAAATTTCCTGAGGTACTGGAGTCAAGGAGGGCAAGGACTTCCACATTTCCCTTAGAGTTCAAATCCATGTTAAGGTGACAAGGAAGATGTATTACTCAACTAGGTGATTTGTGGAGTTGTATATTGTTGATAGAATGTCCTGCATTCTTAAGTGGATAAGATCTGAAAGATGGGGGAAGGGGAGAGCTTGACATAGACTGGGCAAGTCTCCTTAGGCAAAATCCTTGATATTTTGAATATCTTGACAGGAAATTGAGTTGAGAGTGTTGATTTCTTCATAGATTTCTTCAATTTCACTTTCTTCAACATTATCTACAAGTTCTCATATTTCTAGCATTTTCTTCTTGCTGAGGCAACATTTCCCTTGTTGGTCATGTGAAGTGATGTTTCTGAGGATATCATGGGAAAGTTTGGGTCCTAGGGATGTATGGGATGATAAAGAGAGTCATGAGCTGATCCTGGAAGATAGGGATAGTCATAGAACCTCTCTGAGGGGGCACTTCACAGCTCTGTAACCTTATTTGTGGCAACAGAAGCAACTGTCTGAGTTCCAGTCACATTTCTGTTCATTGGTGAAGATGGTGTTAAGGTGTTTTTGTACCAGCTATTCTGCAGCAGCTTCAACTTGTTCTTGGAAAGTCAATTCATCATCTTCTAATTTGGAGTCAATGTTTTGGTCAAGAAATGTTTTATTTGCCTCCAGATGGATGTTATTGATCCTTTCTGTAATGATGATGATATCTATCACCATAGGGTCTTTCTGTGGCAGCAAGGAGTGAGGCAGAAGGCTTGGTTGATAAATCAGAGTTTGGAAATTTGATAATTTATGTTTTTGATGTTGGCCTGTCTGGTGTCCTCTGGAATGTCCAGTATTTCTTGCAAGATAGCTTTCTTCCATCTTAGCAACTTGAGCCTGTGTTTGGGCAGCAGTGATCCAAGCATCAAGAGTGTTCACAGGGTTTTGTGAGATTGTTTTGTATGCAATCCTGGGGTAGAGTCTATTTTTGAAATGGTAGACCTTTTCCATTTCTTCTGTGATTCTGGTTTGTGTGACCAGGGAGCAGAATTCAGAGATATAGACCTCAATGTCTCGGTTTCTTTGTGAAAATGTTGAGAGACAGTCAAGGGTGTCAGCTTGAGTGCTAGCCAGTTGGTATGAGATGTCCATCTCTGTTCAGAAGATGTTATAGGCTGTGAGTGTGAAGCCTGCAGCTAGAGTTCAGTTAGTCTTGATATAAGTGGATTTCCATGATGTTGCTGGTCCATCCATGTAGAATAGGATCCATGGTATGGCAATGGTATTGTTGGTATTGCTGGCAGCATTATTAAATAGTGTAGTATTTGCTGAGATATAAAGTTTAATAGCCTCTTTCTATTATCAATAGTCTTTTGGGTTTCCAAGAAATATTGGTGGAGTATTAAATTTTGGTTGTTTTGGAGTCATTGTTGCCATGTTGGATATAGGGGTTGTGAGTGTGCAAGATTGCAGATTCAGAGATGGTTGACATGGGTTTCTAGGCATATTCTGGCTAGGTGTTGGAGATGAGGCTCTGGGTGTTCTAGGTGGGTTTGGAGTGTGTGGTGTAGGTTGTGTCAGAAGTGGGGGAATGGTAGGTTGTCTTGAAGTTAACTGTATATTGGGGATGGAGTTAAGAATGTTTTCTCTATTTTTGAGTTGTTTTTGGATAGTTTGTTTGAATGAGATGAGAGCAGTATTGGTGGCTCTGGTTCTGATGAAGTATAATTGTTCTTGTACTATGTCAAGGTCAAGCTTTGTGATGTTAAAGAGTTCTTCTGTAACAAATGATCATCATTGTATGAGGTATTCATAGGTTCATTCTTCAAGGGCAGTATGGGTGTGTTTGTTTTCATAGAAGTTGATAGTATTGTTGAGTTGGGCAGGATCCTGGGTTTGGATCTTGGTGACTGCCTTTTCAAATCTGTCTTCTTCTTCAGGGGTGAGCTGTTCTGGCTATGTAATCTCTGGTTCAAATGACTCTGAAGGTAGTCTTTCCTTTCCTTTACTAGAGGAAGCAATTGTGGGCAAGTCAAAAGAGGGCAAGATGTCTGGGAGTTTAGGCAAGAGTTCAGTGAAAGGTAAAGCAGTGTGGGTGGTTGAGGTAGTAGCTGTTTCTCCTGATAATGAACTAGGCAGAGGAGAATTCTTTCAACATTCTCTGGCTTCTTTTCTTTATTCAGAGATAGGGAGGTATGGAGATCCTGAGGAGGTGAAGCATGTAAGCAATAGGGGTGAGGGTTGAGGTGGTATTGTGAAGCAAGATGTGCAGCATTGAGGTGTTGATTTAGATTATTAAAGATTGAGGTTAAAGTAGTCATCCAGGAAGATGAAAAAGAGTCAGAGTGGATATAAAAGGCAATAATGGAAGAATAGTGGGATTTGGAGTAGTGGATTCAGGTTAGATAAGTCAGTGACCTCAGTTTGACTTCTTCTACAGTAATATACAGGGTATATAGGATAGCAGAGACTTAGCAGAGGTATGTCAGATTATCAACTCTTGTTAACATCCTGAAATAGACAGTTATTGTTAAGAGTTGGACAGACCCTCTTGTGAAGACAAGAATAGTGTGAAGAGTCTAGTAACTGTGGCATAGAGTCCACTTGTGATCAGAAGCCTAGCAATATAGCATAGAGCTAATTAGTGCAGAGAGCCTAGTGAGAGAAGCATAGAGCCTGCAGTATAGGGTTGTCTAGTGATGGAGCATAGAGCCCTATGGAGAACCAAAGTATGATGCACATGAAGGTTTGCCAAGGAAGTTATATACTTATGTTATTACTACCTGGCCTATCTGGAAGACTTGGCAGGCCTTGCCACACACTTAACTGACAAGAATCTGGCATTAAGTAGAGTGTAATGTGCAAAGGTCTGAGTGCACTGTATATATGAGCTAACACAAGCAGAGTTTAAGAGAGTGACTGATAAGAACTCAACCAGAATATTCACACAAGAGGATTATACACAATATAAACTAGTATATAACTTGGAGTTATATCTACTAATATATTGGCTTTATATATGAGTTCTATACTGCTATCTATAGATGATAACTTGGTCTAGAGAGTGGATAAGAACTACTAAAGGTGTGGAATAGAACTGTAGAACTTGAAGGTGTGGTCAAAAGTCAATACTTGATAAGGTCAGGCATCAGAATGAAAGATAATAAAGATATACTATATATTAGGAAAAAATCTGTACTAAACATAGAGATGAATCAGAAATAGAAGAATGAGTCAAACATAGAATTATTAGAGAGGAAAATAGACATATCTGGATCAAAAATAATATCACTGTCCAAATATAGAAATAAAGTCCCATACATATTGTGAAAGATGGGATAATTAGCAGAGAGCTTAAGCAGAAGAGGAAGAGGCCAGAAAAAAGGGCAATGAGATGGAGGAGAATTAAGGACATCAGGGCTGCTCTCTTCTGCACTTTCTTAGGACTGTTACATATTTGGATAATAGAATTATACT
This sequence comes from Leucoagaricus sp. SymC.cos, assembly GCA_001563735.1. Taxonomy (NCBI): domain Eukaryota; kingdom Fungi; phylum Basidiomycota; class Agaricomycetes; order Agaricales; family Agaricaceae; genus Leucoagaricus; species Leucoagaricus sp. SymC.cos. The sequence continues at coordinate 23,911 of KQ962328.1, read as the reverse complement.
ACTGTAAAGGAGCTAAAGATTTTTTAGTATTTTTTTCTTGGGAATTCTTTAATGTAAATTAAGAAAAAATTGAAAATAAGTAGAAGAAAGCAGTAAGGGGAACTTAGTAAAACTCTGAGATGATAAATAGAAGGAAAAAATGAAATGAAGCAGAAAAGAGTGGAAAAAAAGCAGAACAGTACAGAGAGAGGCAAAAATTAAGAAATAAATATATAGGAAGAAATAGGAGAGAGAGAGAGAGAGAGAGAAATCAGAGTATAGAAAAGAAGTACAAGATAGAGCAGAAGATATTTGGAAGGGAATGAAAGTTAGCAGGATATAGTAGAACACAAGAACTACAATATGCAGAGAGATGGGAGAGATAATGAGACTTGTAGTAAATAAAAGAGAAAATAGAAATATTTAGAAATAAGACAAAATTATAAGCTACATAACTAGAGAAAATAGAAGTAGTCAGAAATCAAATAAAAAAAGAGGTAATAACTACAAGAAAGAGAGAAGATCTAGTTTATGAGGATATACTGTATGGAAGTCAGAAATGAGCTTGAGAGTATATTCAAGCTCAGTAATGGGAAGCCAGGAAGATTTATCTTTATTGTCTTCATAATCCAACCAAATAACCTTGTAAAGGAGTTTGCATGCTCAGCACTGATTGATTTTGAAATCAACAATATGAGCAATTTCAAACTTGGGCTCTTCATCAATAATAACTGGAGCTAGAGATGGAGCAAAATGAGTTAAGAATAGATTGGGTATGAACAGTTAAGCATAGAGACATGGAATACAGGATGGACAGCATCTATGGACTTGGAAAGTTGGAAAGTAAAGAAATGAGAGCCAGGATACACAATAATTTTATATAGACTGAGATACTTTTCTAAAAGCTTTTTAGAAGAACTGGTAGTGCAGAAATACTTAGCTTTCACAAAAACTTTTTGACCAACTTGGAAATCAGGAGCAAACAGGCAGTATGCATTGGTAGACCATTGATAATGCTGTTGTGCTTCAGCAATTTCTATTTTCAAAGTAGTTTGTAGATTATTGAGATTGACTGCAAATTGGTGGGCTCAAGTAGAAGTAAGGTCATGCTCAGGATACACTGCAATATTGGGGTGGTATCATTTGTTAGTGAAAAATGGAGAGATATCTGTAGTAGTGTTGGGTGCATTATTGAAAGTGAACTCTGCAAGCAGAGGAAGTTCAGCTCAATTGTCCTGTTAATAGTTACAATAGACTTAGAGATATTGCTCCAGAGTCTGGTTAGTATGTTCTGTCTGACTATCACCTTCTGGGTGGTAACCAGATGTAAAATGCAACTTCATATCCAATGCTTTACCAAGCAATCAGAAGAAGTGTGAGACAAACTTGGAGCCTCAGTTAGAGGTAACCTGAGTAGGGACTCTATGCTTTAAGAAGACATGGAGTATGAACAGGTGGGCCAGATTAGTAGAAGTAATAGTGTCATGAGTAGGGATGAAAATACCTTGCTTAGAGAGTTGGTTGATAACTACAAGAATAGAATCAAAGCTGGAAGAAGTTGGTAGTTTCTTGATAAAATCTATAGAAATAGAATCCTATGGTGTTATGATCAGTGGGACTTTATTCCCATATTTGGATGGTGACATCATTCTTGATCTGGATACATTCATTTTCTCTTCTAATGACTCCATGTTTGATTTCTCCTTTTATTTTTGATCTGTCTCCATATATAGTTCAGATCTTTTTCTGATATGTAGTATGCTTTTATTTTCCTTTGTCTGTAGTGCCTAACCTTGTCCAGTATTGACACTTGTCTGCATCTTGTGTTTCTTGGTCCTGTTCTACACTCTTAGTAGTTCTAACCTACTCTTTAGACCTAGTCATCATCTATAGATGGTAGTATAGAACTCATATATAAAGCCAATATATTAGTAGATATAACTCCAAGTTATATACTAGTTTATATCATGCATAATCCTCTTGCATGAATATCCTAGTTGAGCTCTTATCAGTTGCTCTCTTAAACTCTGCTTATATTAGCTCATGTATATAATGCACTCAGACCTTTGCATGTTATGCCCTACTTAATGCCAGACTCTTGTCAGTTAAGTGTGTGGTAAGGCCCACTGAGTCTTCCAGATAGGCTGGGTAGCAATGACATAAGTATATAACTTCTTTTGCAAACCTCCACATGCATTGTACTCTTGGATTCCATAGAGCTCTATGATTTATCACTAGGCAACTCTATACCACAGGCTCTTACTGACTTATCCAATTTGAATCCACTACTCCAAATCCCACTATTCTTCCATTATTGCCTCCTATACCCAATCCAACTCCTCTTCATCTTCCTGGACAACTACTTCAACCTCAATCTTTAATAATCTAAACCACTACTACAATCTGTGCATCTTACTTCACAATACCACCTTGATCCACATCCATATCACTTACATGCTCCACTTCCTCAAGAGCTCCATATCCCTCCACTTCCAAACAAAGAAAAGAAGCTAGAGAATGTTGAAAGAATTTTCCACCACCCAGTTCATCATCAGGAAAAACAGCTGCCACCTTGACCACCCACACTGCTTCATCTTTCCCCAAACCCTCACCTAAACTTTCAGGCACCCTACCCTCCTTTGACCTGCCCACAATTGCTTTCTCTAGCAAAGGAAAAGAAAGACTACTTTCAGAGTCACTCAAGACCAAATTATCCAAAACACAGTTCAGAGTACCCAAACAACTCACTCCCAAAGAAGAAGATAGATTTGAAAAAACAGTTACTAAAATCCAAACCCAGGACTCTGCCCAACTCAATAATACTATCACCTTCTAAGAGAACAAACATGCACTTACTACCCTCAAAGAATGAGTATATGAGTACCTTATATAATAATAATTATTTATTGCAGATAAACTCTTCAACATCTCAAAACTTGATCTTAACAGAGTACAAGAATGACTATATTTTATCAGAACCAGAGCTGCCAACACCACTCTCACTCCATTTGAACAAACCATCCAAGAACAACTTAAAAACAGAGAAAGTGCCCTTGACTCTGCCACCAATGTACAGTCAACTTCAGGACAATCTACTATTTCCCCACTTCTAACATAATCTCAATTATGTACTCCAAACCTATCTAGAATACCCAGAGCCTTATTTCTAACACTTAGCTAGAATATGCCTAGAAACCTATGTCAACCATCTCTGAACCTGCAACCTCACATACCCACAACCCCTATATCCAATATAGCAACAACAACTCCAAAATGACCAAAATTTAATACTCCACCAACATTCCTTAGAAACCCAAAAGACTATTGATAATGGAAAGAAGCCATCAAGCTTTACATCTCAGCAAACAACATACTATTTAACAATATCACTGGCAATATCAATCATATTATTGCTGTACTATAGATTCTATCCTACATGGATGGACTAGCAGTATCATGGAAATCTACTTATATTGAGACCAATTCAACCCTAGCTGCAGGCTTTACACCCATAGTCTATAATACCTTCTAAACAAAGATAGACATCTCATACCAACTGGCTAGCACTCAAGCCAATGCTCTTGACCATCTCTTGACATTTTCACAAGGAAACCGAGACATTGAGGTCTACATCTCTGAATTCTGCTCCTTGGTCACACAGACCAGAATTACAGGAGAAATAGAAAAGGTCTACTATTTCAAAAATGGGCTCAATCTCAAGATTGCATACAAAACAATCTCACAAAATCCTGTGAACACTCTCAATACTTAGATTACCACTGCCTGAACACAGGCTTAAGTTGCTAAGATAAAAGAAAGCTATCTTGTGAGAAATACCAGATATTCCAGAGGACACTAGGCAGGCCAACATCAAAAACATAAATTGTCAAATTTCCAAACTCCAATTTATTGACCAAGCCTTCCACCTCACTCCTTGCTGCCACAGAAAGACCCTATGGCAATGAATATTAGCACCATCACAGAAAGAATCAACAACATCTATCTGGAGGCAAATAAAACATTTCTTGACCAAAATGTTGACTTAGAATTAGAAGACAATGAATTAACTTTCCAAGAACAAGTCAAAGCTGCTGCAGAACAGCTGGTACAAGAACACCTCAATGCAATATTCACTGACAAACAGAAACATGACTGAAACTCAGGCAGTTGCTTCTGTTGCCACAAGCAAGGTCACAGAGCTGCAAAATGCCCTCTCTGAGAAGTTCTACAACTATTCTTATCCTCCAGGATCAGTCTACAACTTTCTTCATTATCTTATACATTCCTATAACCCAAACCTTCCTGCAATATCCCCAGAAATGCTGCTTCATGCAACCAACAAGGGAAACATCACCTCAGCAAAAAGAAAATGCTAGGAATATGAGAACTTGTAGATAATACTGAAGAAAGTGAAGTTGAAGAAATTTATGAAGAAATTGACACTCTCAACTCTATTTTCTGTCAAGACATTCAAAATATCAAGGATTTTGCCCAAGGAGACTTGCCCAGTCCATGTCAAGCTCTCTTCTTTCCCCACCTTCCAGATCTTATCCACTTAAGAATGCAGGACATTCTATAAATGATGTATAACTCCATGAGTCACCTAGTTGAGTAATACATCTTTCTTGTCACCTTAATGTAGATTTGAACTCTAAGAGAAATGTGAAAATCCTTACCCTTCTTGACTCTGGTGCTTCAGGAAATTTTGTCAATCCCTCATTTGTCCATATTCATAATCTTGAACCCCTTCTTTGCTCTCTCAAAAATCCCATCACTATTGGAAATGCTAATGGTACTACTAACCAACAAGGTACAGCTACACATTATTGTCCCCTCACTATTACTGTTGATGGAATTGACATAGATATCAAACTCAAAATCATCAGCTTAGGATACCCCCACATGATCCTAGGCTTTCCATGGCTTCAACAACACAACCCAGACATAGATTGGGAAAATAGTACTCTACAATGGAGACAACACCCATAGAAACAAAAACAATTTCAAGAACTCATTAACTCAATGTATGAAGACAATTATCCTATCAAAATTAACAATCTGTCCTATCTCAAACCCACAGAACAAGATTTTGAAGAAATCAATTTTAAAACCTCAGCCTCTATATTCCTCAATCAACAATTCAAAGCCAAGAAACAGGATGACCCAAAGAAAGCTGTACCCCAAGAATACCATGACTTTCTCAAAGTATTCAACAAGAAAGCATCTGAGAGATATCTTCCACCTCATTCTTGGGATCACAAAATTGAGACCAAACCCTCCTTCTGCTCTATTTTGATGAAATCATATTAACTATTACTCAAAGAAGAACAAGAACTTGAAATATTCCTTGAGAAAAATCTCAATAAAGGCTATATTAAACTATCTAAATCCTCTATGACATTCTCTTTCTTTTTTGTAGCAAAGAAAGATGGAAAACTATGACCTTGCCAAGATTATTGCTATCTCAATGAACATACCATCAAGAACACATATCCTATTCCCCTTATATCCCAAATTCTTGACAAATCCAAAGGTGCAAAATACTTTACCAAACTCAATGTATGCCTTGAATATAATAATATTAGGATTTGCTCTCAAGATATCTGGAAAGCTACTTTCAAGACCCATAAAGGCTTATTTGAACCTACTGTCATGTTCTTTAGAATGTGTAATTCCCCTGCCACATTTCAATCAATGATAGATTCATTGTTCTGACCACTCATTAATCAAGATGTCATAATAGTCTATTTAGACAATATATTGATCTATGCCAAGACTAAAGAAGAACTTTGATGGATCACTCACAAAGTTCTAAAAATACTTTAAGATAACAATCTTTACTTAAAGACCAAAAAATGCAAGTTTGAACAACAAACTCTTAAATATCTTGGTGTTATCATCAAACCAGATTCAGTCCTAATAGATCTCACCAAACTCAAAGGGATTAAAGACTGGCCTATGCTAAAATGCACCTGAGATGTCTGAAAATTCATCAAATTCTGTAACTTCTATTGACAATTTGTTTATCAATATACTGACCATGCATGACCTCTCAATGCACTCATAAGCAAGAACAAACCTTTTGTTTGGACATCAGAATGTGATATAGCATTCCTCTGACTAAAAGAAAAATTCCTCAAAGAACCTGTACTGCTCATGCCCAACTATGCTAAACCCTTTGAAATTGAATGCAATGCATCACAATTTGCTTCTGAAGCCATCCTTCTGCAAAAAGATAACAATGGTGTCAAACATCCTATTGCATACCTTTCAAAATCATTCACTACCACAGAACAAAACTACCACTGCTCCAAACAAGAATTCTTTGCCATCATCTGTGCCCTCAAAGAATAGAGACATTACATTAAAGAACCCTCTCATAAACTATTGTCTGGTCAGATCACAAAAATCTGAAAAGATAGAGAAAACCCCAGGATCTCAGCCAATACCAAGCATACTGGATCCAATATCTTTCCAGATTTGACCTAGAAATTAAACACATCACTGGACAAAAGAATGGACCCACCAATGCATTATCTTATCATCCTGACTATGAACCAACAGATAAAGATAACCACAATGTTACTGCACTTCCCAATAAATTTTTTGATAAAGAAGAATTAAACATCATTGATGCTGTCACCACTACTCTCATTCAAAAATCCCTTGGATTTGAAGGATTGCCTTGTGTAAATGGCAAATTATCTATTTCTAACAACCTTGTTATCAAATGCCAACTCCTACAACATTGCCACAATATCTCTACTGCTAGACATCCAGGGATAGCCAAAATACTTCAAAAACTCCAATCATTTGTCTACTGGCCTGGAATGAAATCCTTTGTTGTTAACTATGTCAATGGATGTGATAAATGCCAACAATTCAAGATAAACTGTCATTCTACCAAACCACCCCCTATGCCAATCACAGCCCCTCACTTCACTGCTCCATTTACCCAAATTTCTATGGATCTCATCACCAACCTACCCCCTATTGATGACTGTGATAGCATATTGTCTATGGTGGACCACAGTCTTATGAAAGGGATAATACTCATCCCAACATCTAAAATAGCCAACTCCAAGAAAATCACAGATTTACTCAATGAAAAAGTATTTTTATACTATGGAATTCCCAAAAAGATCATCAGCAATTGTGACCCTTGTTTTTCATCTCACTTCATAAAAGGTCTCACCAAAGCTATTAGTATTGAGCAAGCTCTCTCTACTGTCTTTCACTCCCAAACAGATGGAACTACTGAATGCTTCAACCAGGAAATCCAAAAATACCTCACCAGCTACTGTAACAGAGACTTCTGAAAATGGAAAAAGATGTTACCAACTGTGGAATTTGTTCACAACTCACAGTGCCACACTGGATGAAAACACACTCCCTTCAAATTGCTCTATGGCTACAACCCCAGAACCTATCCTATCACAGAACCAACCACAGTACCTGCTGTAGACAAATATCTTAAGCAACTCAAGCAATCTCACCAACTTGCCCTAGAAGCTCATGAGAAATCTAGACAAGTAATGCTTGGATGCCACAATAACCCAAATTGGGAACTCTTCAAAGTTGGACAAAAAGTTTGGCTTAATAATCAAAACCTTGCCACTGCTGCCAACAAAGACACTTCACAGAAATATACCCAAAAAGTAGAAGGACCTTTCCAAATACATTGAAGACTCTCACCAGTCACCTATGAACTCAACTTGCTAACCAACTGGAAGATCCACAACAGGTTTCATGCCTCACTTCTTACTCCTTATAAAGAAACCTTGTAATATGGTCCCAACTTCTTCAATCCACTATCTGACCTCATGAACAGTTTTGAAGAATATGAAGTTGAGAAGATTATCAAGCACAAGAGAACCCCACAGAGTATGAAGTACCTAATTAGGTGGAAAGGCTATTCTCTATCTAATGATACTTGAGAATGGGAGGATGATCTTGAATACTCAGGAGAACTACTCAGGGAGTATAAAACCACAAATAAATTACCCCAGGACAATGCAGGAACCTGCTTCAAACCAATCAAGCAAAAGTACCACACACAAAAATCATAAAATCCCTCTTGCCCCCCTTCCCCTCTTTCATTCCTATCAAATATCCCACTCACATTACTGCTTCTTATATCACACCTCATTACTGCACCACCCTATGTTAGATGAATCAATCCAACTCTGAACCCACCTTGACATACTCTTCTTCTTCTATCCAGACATTGAATAGTGCTCCAATAATGAACAAGAATATGAATGACAATATCTTGAACAAATAGATTACTAGCCCACCTCTGACACCACCTCTGACTGCAGCTCAACTGCCAATTCCACTCCCCAATCTGTCTACAACACAGCTCCCCAGTCTCCAAACTCAATTCAAATAGGACAGCAATCTAATGCCACTAGTGCCAACCAATATGCCACAACCTCCACTTCTCACAACCCTTGACTTCAAAGCCTGTACCACTTCTCCCTGCCCAATTCCTCCACTATAGCTGAAATACAGACCAGGCTCTTTCAGAGCATTGAATGCACTTGAGAAAACTGCTCTGCAATATTTGCCTATTATAATGATAATTTGCAAATGGCTACCCTGGTCAACACCTTCTGGGAGAATATCCTTACTGCATCTTGTCAATGATGTAGCACAATGATTGCCTACAATAACACTCTTGAAATTTATAACAACCTGGACAATAGTAAATTCCCCCATCACCATCTCAGGATATGTCAAAGGTTCCTCCTATTTGATTGCACTGTAAAGCAGACAGGAACTTTGCAATGAGATATTCAATATAGAGAGACACATCAAGAGGATATTCCTCACTCTAATAACATCAGTCAAACAACTCCAAGTAAAAACTTGAACTCTCTAGTATATAACCAAGATAGGGATGACAATGACAGAAGCCAAGCTTCACAACCTTTGAGAACTTCTATCCAATGACCCTCCTCCTTCCTACCAGGTTTTGGATGAAGATGCTTCCACTGCCATCAATTAAGTCATATCAAATTGGAATGTTCATGCTATTGCTGCTCTGGTTGTTGCTGACACAGTCCTGGCCACACTGTATGCCAGTGTCTGGAACATCCTCAGACAAGGAATTGACAATGAATACTTCATTCCCCTCTTCACTCCCAACCATCCTCCACCTGATTGTGATCTAGCCCAGCTAGAATTCAACAACCTGGCATATCCACTGAAGAGAGTATTGAAGGTATATAACAATAACAAGTATACCAGCTGAATAGCTAGTACTAACCTCAAACAAGTTCAAGGGGGGAAGTAAACAGATTTAGAAAGGTGTATGGTCTTTGAGAATATATGACTATAAGACTTGTGATAAACTCGGAAATTCAATACAAACTCAAAATGCCCCTGACCGATGATTCTACTATTTGCAAATGCTTTGAGAACTTGTCTAAGTTGCAACTGACAACTTAAGATAATGCCTAACTAGAAAAACTAATCTACTCCTGAATTTCCTAATAACTCTGCCTGATTTGGTCAACTGGACCTTGAATCACCTATGCAGTCACATGATGGGTGCTGGTACAATCAATTCCTTACTAGCTACTTAGCCCTGGTGCTTCATAGCATTCCTTATGACACACTGGTCAAGTTATAGAATTCTCCTGAAGTTTCTTAATTTTCTAGCAGATATCTTTCTGCACTCTAAGTTAGTTTCTATGAACTGAAGGTAATCATTTATATCACTCAAAAATACTAGATTGTGGACATCACAACCCTATAGCACTCAGAGACATGGATTCCCTTGGTTTCCCTTTGCTACAGGGCTTCTTTTATATTGTTTTTGTAGATATAGAAAAGAAAAGTACTCAGAAGACTTCTAGTATTACAAATATCTATTAGAGTACAAATATGACAAACAGATAATTGAAAAATAGTATAGGTAGTCTCTATTGTGCATTGCTGAATGGATGAGCTGAACAGATAAGAAGTTTTCCTGAGTGCTCATAGATGTAGCTAGGAAGCTACAGATAGTTTCCTTTTTCATAAGCTTGAATATTCCTTTATCCACAATTTTCCTGTGGAGTGCTCAGTCAGCTTTGTAGTATTGCACTGCCTTCAATATAGTTTCTTATCAAGCAGTAGCTTGGCTGATGCACTTCTCATAGCTAGATCATACAGATGGGATAGTAATTTCTTTAGTATGGTACTTTGTACCTTGGACCTTCTGATCTAGTCAAGATCCTTTCTTTGGCTATATTTAGCTCAGTTGGAACTGTCCTCAGTGTGGAACTCCTATAACTTCCTAAAACAGTTCTGTTGTGATGGTGGTGTTGCAAGGTCAAGAGTTTAAATCCCTACTCAGTACATGGTAGTGGGCAGCTATACTAGTTGGCCAGTCTCACCTGCCATGCCAGTTGACCTAGTATCTCTTGTATTGTAGCTTTATAGCTATACTGTTATAGTAGTCTCATGGTAGTTCCTTAGGGACTTAGTATTAGTTCTTTATTTAATACTAAGTGTATATTTGTGAAAATTGAGTAAATATACATTTATTCTCAATTTATGCATCATATCTCCCCCTTAGCCAACTTTGGCTGTCCTCAGCCTTTTGGTGGGCACACTCTAGAACTTTCTCGATGTTTCCTGAGCCACCAGAGCCTTGTGGCCTATAGTCCTTGATAGTTGGCCTTGCACAAAGTTTACTTTTGATCACAGTTCCCATATGTGGCATACTTCTGTGAATCTCTAGTAAATTGTGCATCCTAATCCTATTGCTTTTTAGCTTTCCTGACTCATTATTGTGGGTGTAAGCAGTTGAAAAGGAAGGTTCTTTCCTTGTCAGACTTCAGCATTCCTATGAGACAGATTCTGCCAATTATATGTCATATTTACTGCCATAATCAAGCTTCAATTCATGTTTCTTCAGTGCTGTTGCTCTTTGGATGCCTGAGAATGTTCAGTAGGAATCAAGTATTTATAGGCAGATATATTAGCTTTTTTGCCTAAGTTTCCAACCTTTGTTCCCTACTTTGTGTTTCTCAACAACTGCTCTTTATTATAGCTATGACCCATAAGTCTTTCTTCTTTTTATTTCTTTTGTTTTTTCCTATGATGTTGACTTTCTATTTTAGCAGGCTCTCATTCTCATGCTAAGGAGACAGATACTTCAGAAGAGTCAAGTGAGTCCATCTCACAGTCATTCTCAAGTATGGAGAAGCCCTTGATTCTAAAACCTTTGAAGAAAAAAAAAAAGGTTGCATTGAGCACACCTACTCTCTATAAGTCACATTCTTATTTCTTATTTATTCCTGTATATTAACATCTGGACTGCTTGTCTTTGGTAGCAACACCTCAACTTCTAGCTCAGGAGGGTACTCCTACACTGACTAGTCAAGGTCAAGCTTCTGCTTCTTTGTCTTCTTGCAAATATCATATATTTTTATTTCTTTTATTTTTTCTGAACTAGCTTAAATGCTAATTGTCTCATTTTGGTTTTTCTTTTTAGGTTGTTCTAAGCTAGCTCATCATGCAAAGTTGCCTTCTAAGAAGACAGCTGTCCAAGCTGACTTGGAGCAGAGTGAAGAGGAGCTGCTCTCCAAATGTGCTTGAATCTTAGCTGCTCCTGTCAAGCCTTGAGCAATTTCTCCTGTGCCTGTTGTCAAAATCAATATGAAACCTCCTACTGAGAAGAAACCAAAGTCTTGTAAATCCTTGAAGAAGTTGAAGACCTTGAAGAGTCCTCCTGTTTCAGCCAAAGTGCCTAAGCTGCCTTGTGTTTTGAGGTCTGCTTTGGCTCTCTCCAAGATTAAGGCTCCTAACAATCAACCTACAAAACCTACAAAGGCCTCAAAAGCCTCATTATCCAAGATGCTTGATAAAGATTACTCTGCTGATGAGTCAGCTACTTCACCTCCTGTTTTGATCAAGATACTTCTATTGACTAAAGATGGTCACAAGAAGGTTCCTCATAAGATTCATGGCTCAACTATCTGGGTGAACTGTAGGTGGTTTTTTTTGAGCTTTTGTTATTAACTCATGGTTGACTTGGCAGCTCTTTCATTCTTAGCTGCTGAATCTATCTATAAGATTCATGTTCATGTAGATACTACTTTGCCAGTTGCATTGGATGGCTTGAAAGAATTATTTGTCCTTTCTGAGGTCTGCAAAGCAAGTAGTCTACTTTCATATATTTTTCCTATTTTTATTCATATTTCCTGTTATTTAGCTGGAACAGAGCACCAAGTACTTCTGGTGCATCAACATTAGCTGCAAATATACTCAATGTCTCCCTAAACAGTCCTGTGCTGAGTGTGCCTCTGAGAGTCACAGGAGATGTACTTTTGCCACTCCTAACAAGACCTTCTTTACTCATGATGCTGAACTTTATCATGTGGCTATTGGGGGTTTCCCAGGTAAGTAGTTACATGTTAGTTAAATTTTATTTATTTGTTTATTTATCTTTTATCTTTGTTTCCTATAGATTTTGCTCATCATCTCCAGACTCTTGCTATTGCTCATGCCCAGATCCAGTTCACTCAGCAAAGCCTTACTTACTCAAAACCTTCTTGATCTCTTACCACCACCTTCCCTTTTGGGTCGTTGGTCTTAAGCGATTAGTCTATGTTCTATCCGATGTCTGAAATATCTGCTACAAACCTCTTTGCTAGTCTCACTGTTGATGAGAATGCTATGGATGAGTTGGCAAGTGAATTCAATGCTGATAAATTCAATGCCAAAATTGCTGAGGCTGTCTTGAAGACGCCAACTGCTAAACATCGCAAGAAGAGGAAGGCCTCATCGCCTCCCAAACCTATTACTCCCAGTGGATTGGGAACTCCCGTTCCACCTCCCTCTACTTCTGCTGCTGTACTGGATCTTCCAGACACAGCAGTTCATGTTTTTGATAGTGTTGGCACCTTTGCTAACATCATTTTTAACACACTGTGTAATACTCTTATGTCCACTTGACCCAATGCTTCCCTGGGCCCTCTTATGGTTTCAAATGAGAACGCTCAAAGCATTTTCAACTCGCTACAACATGTATGGTCATTCTTCAAAGATGAAGATGCACCTACTGCTTTTCACGATGCCGCTTCCTGAGCTGGAGTCAACTGGCATCTCTATTATGCAAGGCTCATCACTTTATTGATTGACTCCTTCCCTTTCCCATACAAGGCATTTGATGATGTCTTGCTCACCATCAGTGGCAATGGTGGCGAAACTGTCAATGCAACACAAATCATCGAGCAGGCCATCAAGTGTATCCCATCCATTAGCACCAAAACCATGCCCACTCCTGCTGTTGCTAAACTGGCACCTGTTGACAACCCTAAGCCCATGGCTAAGGGTCCAGCTAAAATTGCTCACCCACTTCCCAAGAAGCCGGCTCCTGAGCAGAAGAAACCAGCTGCAGACAAGCCCATGCACTTGTTCACTGACATACTCCAATCTGGGCCCAAGTCTCGGCCCTCCACACATCATGATATTGGCCTCATCAAAATGGCCCAGGCTTTTCCATCTTTATCACCTGAATGGATCGCTTCTATGCACCATCTGGCTAATGCTCAAGAACTGGCAGCCAAGCACTGCCCCTCCTCTACTACTACTGGCCCATCACATTGCCAAATCATTATCCCATTGGATGGTGTTAATCTAATGCTCGACACTGCTATGACCACTGCTGAAATTAATCAGCTTTTCATTGATAACAAATGCGCTATTTGGGTGACCACAGTGCGTCTCGCTTATGGTGGATTGAATATATCCACCTCCATCATTCCAGATCAACATGACCTTGACTTGGTCACAAAGTTCATCCATACCAGCATTCCTGGTGACACCAAAGCTATCGTCCCATGTTCCAGGTCTTTTCTCAAGATTCTTGATGTCCCTTATCCTGTGACCAAAGATAATGTCACACATGCATTAGCTGCAGCTTCAGAGCCATTGATCGGGCTCACTGCTCAACCATGCATTATGCATAACTCCAGGCACTCAGACACTGCAACTGTATGGTTTGATGTCTGGGACTCTCAATCTGGAGCTAACATGAAGAAGCTCAATGGCCAATACATCATTATTGGCTCTGCCCAATGCATCATCTGGCCTGCCAAGGCTCGACCTGGTATCCCCCTATGTCAACGATGTTGGTGCTGGGGTCACTCAACTAACACTTGTAAGACGGAGGCAATATGCTGCCCTCGTTGCTCTGGGCCTCACTCAGAACAACATCATTGGGAATACACTAGCTGCTGCAAGGGCAATCCTAAAGCTAACCCACCCATCCCTCCCATAATTGCAGATGTTGACTGTCCACATGTACCTATTTGCTTGAATTGTCATGGAAAACATGCAGCAAATGACCACAAGTGCAAGTTTTGGCATCATCAGTTTAACGCTAACTGGTTTTCAAGACGACATGCTGAGAAGTAAGTGTCTGTTACATGGGGCTCACCTTTTGGTGTTATGATTGTCAGGATCGGTCTACGGTTGTCTGACTCCTCTGACTTTTCTTTTATAATTTTCTGTGTATTAAATCTCCATTTCTACTTCCTGTATATTAGATTAGGTATGCCATAACAGGATACTCTGTAATTGTAGTTACTGGAGT
>KQ962326.1:100459-110551 GCA_001563735.1 Leucoagaricus sp. SymC.cos | reverse complement strand
CATCATGGACAATGTCATGGGGGGTCCCACACCATTCTTAAAAGAACGGGTGCAAGGGTAGCATTTGGTAGGCGTCTTCTGGGTTGGCTGACTAGGACAACAACTTGTAAAGGTTCGTTGAATCATTTTGCCGATCTAAGGACAAACCTGTTAGCTCTCCATGGTAAGATAGTGGTTTGAAAAGGCTGCTCACAAGATAGACACATTGAAGAAGCAAGTTTGCATCCTGGTCAGCTTGAGGCTTCACGACCCTCGTCTGAAGAAAGACATGGGTGTCATACCACCCTGGTGGATTTTCCGGTTCCCTCTGGAAAGTGATATGAAAGTAAGGAGTAATTGAGCACTATCCAGCCGAACTCGCCCCATGTCAATCTACAAAGGAGGGCACTGCATGCGGAGAACCGACTCGAGGAGAAGCAAAGTAGCGAAGGCGTCCAGATTCGCTCTACGTAGTGGGGATAAACCCGCGTGACTGGCGGGATTGGGTTCGGGCTCGAACGTGTAACTTGTATATTCACGAGATATCAGGTTATTTTGCGGCCCTAGTAGCCCCGGTTTCGTTGATCTCCTGAATAGGCGGGCGAGGATCAATCAGTGCATCGGCCAGAAGAAACTACAGGACACTCACCTAAACCCGCCCCTCTGCCTAGAGACACATCCGCCGCGGCTGACGACAATGACGGCAACCATACCAACCACATTCTACAGTTCATTGCTCCACTGGCGTGTGTGCAGCTTAGACTGACAGAGGTCCAGGTATCAGAGTCAGGTACCCTTCTCCGTCGATGCCGGGGTACAAAGGATAACCCACTCCCCCAGAAATTGGGTTCTCAACAATGCATGCAGTGCGCTGTTTATAAGGGCGCCGTGCAAAATAGTTCATGGGCTGAAAGAAGCATAAATATGTTAGTTGGTTGAGGATAAAATGGTAGGATGAGCTCGAACTTTGGCTGCTAGCCGATTCGCCGATTCGTCTTCAAGCCCAAGTTGATATCGGAAAAGATGTCCATGATAATGAAAAACCGGGAAAAGAAAGCGATTCCAAAGTCGAGGAGACAGAGAAGAGTCAACTTGTCAAGAGGGAAGAAATAGGACCACGTGGGAGAACGACTTGGGTCCGCCGGATTCCGGAGTCCGATCTAGCTTCCTTCGTCCTCTTCACACTCAAAACTCTGCGGTAAATAAGACTGAAAAAGCTCCGTCTACTAGACCATGCTGAAGGCCAGCGATGAACCTCAAGTAGCAGCTTCCTGACCTGGTGGCTTTTGAGGTTCAGTTCTTTCGTGCGCCTTGTCGACATTTCCCTCCAGTGTCTGGACGTCGTTCTGTGAGCCTGTAACGCGTCTGTATGCTTGAATTTCTAACGGAGGTAATTTGTGCAGCTCCTTCGACTCGGAAGACGCTTCTCTTGGCCACCAGTTGCCCTCTCTTGCGAAAGAGACATCTTGGTTCGGATCTCCGGGAATACACGATTTATGGCGAACAGGAGGCGTATAGAGCATGAACAGCTCACCAGATCCAAGTTACAAAAGCCTCCTCTGTGAGGAAAGCCGGGAAGGTTATGCTGGGATGTTTGTACGAGCCTCGAGGGGTATCGATAGAAAGTACGTCCTTTCCATGTCACTTAAAATCCGATCCTGACACGTCGAGAAAGGTCGTTGCATCCTGTCCTGTCTATGCACAAGTTTTACTGAGCCGTTGAGCTGTGAACTTCATGTATGGCCCATGCTTTAATGCTACCTCTACTCGCCATACCGTGCTGGCGCCAAAAGCGTCCCAGCCCCCACTTGTTCTTATCCGACTTTCTGTGAATCCACTACGCTGCTTCTCGACAACCTGGTTGAGTCACGATTCATCTCTTTGGTCCTCCTGTCCCGCCACGTCCTTGTTGAACGAAGGGAGGATAGTGACTCAACAAGGTAAATTCAGGGTCGGCGCTGATTAGCGCCCTCATACTCAAGTGCGTCTTTCTTCATGAGAAAATAATTCTAATAGCTGACGTCTTTCCAGAACGTTCTCTCGGGTCATGGTTTCGTCTCTACCACCTCGGATCTCTCTCTTGTACTTTACAAATCTTTTCCAAATGAGCAATATCAGCGGTCCAGCAATGACCGAATATTACATCCGGTTACATAGATCCCAGAAACCGATCGGCTTGCAATGTGCACAACGAAACATCCAGAAGACAACAATTGCTTGCCACAATGGACTGAAAAGTATATCAGGGACAATCATACTCTCGGCTGCTAGTTTTCGCGAGAAAGATTTGCAATGTGTTCACTGACGTACAAGACCAACCTCCGTTGATCTACGAAAATATATCTTTCTCCCAACCTACTACTACCCGGGACGTTCAAATCAGCAGCTTCCGCTTCACCGTTCTCTGTCTCCATCAGGGGACGTAAGAATAGCGTAAACATAGCCCCTAAGGGAACTTTTCGTTTCGCCCATTATACCATTCGGAGTAACCTCAAGGGCTATCCCGTTGTTTTAAGACTCTTAACTCCGCCGTTCATCATCGGATGGCGGCCATCATGTAGTCTGCACCCTTGGTGCAGATAATGAACCCTTGGAATGACCCAAACCTACGGAGGTGAGAACCACCCTTTACGAGAATCTAGAACAGGAAATTGTGGTAGCACGGTAGCGTACCATCATCCTGTTAAGGGCCCAACAATTAACATGACCACAAAAACTTCAATGCTATTCGTTCTCATCAACTTCCAGAATCACTATTGTCCAAACTCTTCCCGTGACACACTTACGAGAAAAAGCACTGAATGTGCCTGGACCTCTCTGGACCTCCGTTGTGTGGCGGTGGATATGTATGATCTGTTCATTAACTCCAATTATCCACAAGATGCCAGTGATCATTGACCTCAGGGATGGGGGAGAAGCAATCCAGCACGAATCTGTTGACTTTTTGCGGTTAGTGTACCTTTACCACCGTTTTGACCAGACAACCGCTAAGTCGAATGATGCCCGCTTCGTGGTCAGACACAGAAAAAAAATTCTTGCTCATCACCCCCAAGTTCTCCGAGTCTAGAGTCGAAAGGAGTTACCGGACACAGGTCAAAATACCACCGAAAGAACAAAAGACAAGCAAATTTATTTACACTAAGCTGTGAACACGTCATACAAGATTCAACAGGTTCGATTTCCGCAACTTGTTTTGAACGATCTGATGCCTGAGTGCTGAGCGTCCTGGATCATGGCCGCCCCAAATAGAAATTATACTTGGCAGAAAGGTTCAGCAAATCGGTTGGATTTGTGTCGCGGCCAGGCGGCCAGATACGGCAGACTAGTGTGTCCTTGTTCGGAAGACACGTACCCTAATCACCCCCCGCTGCTGTTAAGTTCTTCGCTGCGTCCGATCCCCATCGATATTATTGTATTCGTCATTGCATACACGAGGTCACCCCAAGCCATCTGCTTTTGCAGGGACACAGAGAACAGAGAAGATGCGTGAACGTTGATGCGATCGTGCGTATCGCCTAGCATATCATCTGCATAAGCCCAT
Organism: Leucoagaricus sp. SymC.cos; assembly: GCA_001563735.1. Taxonomy (NCBI): domain Eukaryota; kingdom Fungi; phylum Basidiomycota; class Agaricomycetes; order Agaricales; family Agaricaceae; genus Leucoagaricus; species Leucoagaricus sp. SymC.cos. The sequence goes on along the minus strand of KQ962326.1, from coordinate 107,031 downwards.
CAACGGACTTTGTTAACGACCTGGCCTAGACAACGGGGAGGACGCTTTTACACCATTAGCAGAGTCTTTTCTTATCTACGGCGAACAATGTAAGAAGTCACCGTAAGCCGGGTGGGAGGAGTGTAAGATTAACTGAAGCGCAGCGGATAAGCTACCCGCGAACAGCATTCCGATCGCGTCGAGCAAAAAAAAGACGGAGACGGAGCATGTACAAGACACAAGACACAGGGGATACTTCCGAGTTTGCACCTGTTCTTACGTTCGCTTGAACGAGTGCACTCTAGAAGGCTCAGATGTCCATCTACCCATTTCATGTGGTCTTCAGCCTAATTCACGCAGATCATAGTGGAATGCGTATACGACCAGAATCAAAGTTATAACACGTATTGGTAGCAAGGATACTCCACGCGTAGTGGAGGCTGTCGACGATGGAAGACAATTATAGTCCGAACATGGTAAATATAGCGTCCCAGCCCCCACTTGTTCTTATCCGACTTTCTGTGAATCCACTACGCTGCTTCTCGACAACCTGGTTGAGTCACGATTCATCTCTTTGGTCCTCCTGTCCCGCCACGTCCTTGTTGAACGAAGGGAGGATAGTGACTCAACAAGGTAAATTCAGGGTCGGCGCTGATTAGCGCCCTCATACTCAAGTGCGTCTTTCTTCATGAGAAAATAATTCTAATAGCTGACGTCTTTCCAGAACGTTCTCTCGGGTCATGGTTTCGTCTCTACCACCTCGGATCTCTCTCTTGTACTTTACAAATCTTTTCCAAATGAGCAATATCAGCGGTCCAGCAATGACCGAATATTACATCCGGTTACATAGATCCCAGAAACCGATCGGCTCGCAATGTGCACAACGAAACATCCAGAAGACAACAATTGCTTGCCACAATGGACTGAAAAGTATATCAGGGACAATCATACTCTCGGCTGCTAGTTTTCGCGAGAAAGATTTGCAATGTGTTCACTGACGTACAAGACCAACCTCCGTTGATCTACGAAAATATATCTTTCTCCCAACCTACTACTACCCGGGACGTTCAAATCAGCAGCTTCCGCTTCACCGTTCTCTGTCTCCATCAGGGGACGTAAGAATAGCGTAAACATAGCCCCTAAGGGAACTTTTCGTTTCGCCCATTATACCATTCGGAGTAACCTCAAGGGCTATCCCGTCGTTTTAAGACTCTTAACTCCGCCGTTCATCATCGGATGGCGGCCATCATGTAGTCTGCACCCTTGGTGCAGATAATGAACCCTTGGAATGACCCAAACCTACGGAGGTGAGAACCACCCTTTACGAGAATCTAGAACAGGAAATTGTGGTAGCACGGTAGCGTACCATCATCCTGTTAAGGGCCCAACAATTAACATGACCACAAAAACTTCAATGCTATTCGTTCTCATCAACTTCCAGAATCACTATTGTCCAAACTCTTCCCGTGACACACTTACGAGAAAAAGCACTGAATGTGCCTGGACCTCTCTGGACCTCCGTTGTGTGGCGGTGGATATGTATGATCTGTTCATTAACTCCAATTATCCACAAGATGCCAGTGATCATTGACCTCAGGGATGGGGGAGAAGCAATCCAGCACGAATCTGTTGACTTTTTGCGGTTAGTGTACCTTTACCACCGTTTTGACCAGACAACCGCTAAGTCGAATGATGCCCGCTTCGTGGTCAGACACAGAAAAAAAATTCTTGCTCATCACCCCCAAGTTCTCCGAGTCTAGAGTCGAAAGGAGTTACCGGACACAGGTCAAAATACCACCGAAAGAACAAAAGACAAGCAAATTTATTTACACTAAGCTGTGAACACGTCATACAAGATTCAACAGGTTCGATTTCCGCAACTTGTTTTGAACGATCTGATGCCTGAGTGCTGAGCGTCCTGGATCATGGCCGCCCCAAATAGAAATTATACTTGGCAGAAAGGTTCAGCAAATCGGTTGGATTTGTGTCGCGGCCAGGCGGCCAGATACGGCAGACTAGTGTGTCCTTGTTCGGAAGACACGTACCCTAATCACCCCCCGCTGCTGTTAAGTTCTTCGCTGCGTCCGATCCCCATCGATATTATTGTATTCGTCATTGCATACACGAGGTCACCCCAAGCCATCTGCTTTTGCAGGGACACAGAGAACAGAGAAGATGCGTGAACGTTGATGCGATCGTGCGTATCGCCTAGCATATCATCTGCATAAGCCCATCAACGGACTTTGTTAACGACCTGGCCTAGACAACGGGGAGGACGCTTTTACACCATTAGCAGAGTCTTTTCTTATCTACGGCGAACAATGTAAGAAGTCACCGTAAGCCGGGTGGGAGGAGTGTAAGATTAACTGAAGCGCAGCGGATAAGCTACCCGCGAACAGCATTCCGATCGCGTCGAGCAAAAAAAAGACGGAGACGGAGCATGTACAAGACACAAGACACAGGGGATATTTCGGAGTTTGCACCCGTTCTTACGTTCGCTTGAACGAGTGCACTCTAGAACGTTCAGATGTCCATCTATTCATTTCATGTGGTCTCCGGCCTAATTCACGCAGATCATAGTAGAACGCGTACACGACCAGGATCAAAGTTATAACACATATTGGTAGCAAGGATACTCTATGCGTAGTGGAGGCCGTCGACGATGGAAGATAATTCTAGTCCGAACACGATAAAAGTTAACTGGCCGTGTCCTTATCGTCGCCTCTCGATTAAACTGATTATGAGAGAGATCTGGTTCCGAGAGCAGGAACGACGTCGAGAATCAATTACATGAGCCAAGTCCACTGTCGTATCTGGCAACAAGAGGAACGGACCCGTCGTACGCAGCTCATTCCAGATGCCGAGAGCCAAAACTATAGTTCACTGCCAAGAGCGACAAGTATACGGACGTCTTGAAAAAGCGAGAATATTGTTTCATTGATGAGTGAGATTGGACGCGTAGAAGCGGTTCCCTCAGCACTGGTAAAAACGCATAGTGAACTCGAGGCCAAGTCGAGTAGGTCAGCACTTGGAAGTAAACCCAGAGACAATCCCTCCTCCATCGCTGACTGGCTGCTGTTTGCAGGAACGGAGGCACGAGTCATTAAGTCGGTCACGAAGAACTAGATCAAATCCGGCAGCAGTGATAATGAGAAGTAGAAAGATTCCGAGCTTCTGCTGAGCTCGGTATTATCGCACGAGGCTGATTGGAGACCTGAGGCCTGAGGTGCGCCGGCGCCAAAAACGCAGCGTGATGGCGGTGAGAATCAAATGTCACGAGGTGCATCCTGTGCTTGTCGGGGTCCGGGCCCGAATTCATCGGCCGAGCCCTGCTTAAGCTTTCTCAGTGACTTGTGTATGTAAGTATCGTATGAGAATTTGACACATCATACGCAAATTTCACGCCGCTTGACGCGCAGCGAAAACATCTATCCTGTAGTCTAAGAAATAAATGTAAACAGAAGGGCAGTCCTCAGAGATGGTGAAAAATATGGACAGGAATGAAGGGCCGTGTAAAAAAGCCCCCCAGTCTCGGAAGAAAATTCTAGTTCGGGTAAGTCGAAATCCAGAGTAGAGTCCACGTATGATATGCAATGCGATCTAAGAAATGCTATGAAATGAATGCCAGACAGATAAAAAGTTGAATGGAAGGAACCTAAAAAACAGAGTAGGGTGTGAGCAAGGCGAGAGCAACTACACAAAAAACATAACATCCACAGTTTTAAACGACTACTACGGATGACAACAGCTTGACGACATAGACAACAAGATGAAACAAGGAAGTTAGAGGGAAACCTCAAATGTAAAACTTATATACAAGAAACGTCTATGGGAAAAATGAGTACTAAAAGTGCAGAGATGAACTAGCTTTTCGTTTAAAATTTTTAAGACATCCGTAGGGCGCCTTTTGTTTCTAGGGTGAGCTGGTATAAGAGAGATGGAGAAAAGCGAGTAGTGCTGATCTCTGGTGTCAAGATGGTAGAACGAGTTGAGATGCAAATGAGAGTTATAATGGTGCGCCGGTTGGGTACGATGCCGAATAAAGGTATAGCAGAAAACCACGCTAATGGTTTTGGAAAGAGAAAAGATTCGATATCGTAGTCCGTTCCGGCAAGCAAGGCAAAAAGGCGAACAGGAAAAGTAGGTGTTAATCAGTGACGAACAGGCATCTTGCCCTTAGACTTGATCGTGATTTGTTGGACATGTTCGTCGTCGTCGTCGCTGTCGCTCTCACTCTCGTGTTCTTCATCCTCCCCAATCTCGTCCTGTTCTCCAGGACCTCCACTATCATCATCCCCAAATCTCCGCCTTCCGTCGTTATCATAGTCACTGTCCTCGCCCTCGTTAAATGCAGAGTCCGAGTCCAAGTCCGAATCCTCCCCACTCAGGAACTTCTCCAACGCGCCTTCCCTACGCCGCACGATCTCCACCTCCTTGCCCTTCCCAGTATTTCTTGAGGGTTCAACACGAATCGACTCATTTCCGATGCTTGAACCAACGCTCTTTGTCGGTGAGCTGCCACTCCAAGCACCTGCGCCGTGTCTCCAAAACTGAGTCGCGGGTCCCATAGAGGTCCCATAATAACCGCCAGGACCCGTATAATTCGCATCTATCCACTCCATAGTCAACTCCCCCCTCGACTCCGCCTGTCTCTGCTTCCTCTCTCGACTACCTCTGCTTGCTCTTTGACTGCTGTTGGTCGCTGCTCCGCCCTTGATGTCCTGGTCTCTGACATCGAAGGTGACGTCGTCAAGCGAGTCAACCCACGGTAAAGTCGATGACGAAGGGTTGCGATGATGGTACTTCTTCCTATAATCCCTCCATTTTCGAATCCCTTCTCCTAGCTGCTCCCATGTTGTCCAGATTCCACTGCTTCCTTCACCACTTCCTCTCGCTCCAAAACGCCATCCTCTGCCCTCACTCCCACTAGCACTCATACTCCCAACGCGAGCAAGTCCTGCGCTCCCGCCTGCGCTAACTGGTGTGATGGGACTAACGGGGCTACTGGCATTCACACTCGTCACGCTGACAACGTCTGTTGCCCCACTGATGCCCATTCCCATTCCGATGCCATCCATATCTACCTCGTCGCCTTGTCCCCAGCTCGACGCTCGTTTGAAATTATTCAAAGTCATGGCGTTTGTAGGAGGCACCAGACCGCCCTCAGGTCCGTAAATCCCCAGCATGTCCTCCGCCGGGCGCAGAGCGCCTTCTAGAGTACTAACAGTACGTGGCGGACCGCCGGTGACGGGTGTGATGACACGGACATTCGGATTTGGTTTGCGAGAACGAGAGGTACTAGGAAAACGGAAGGTTGAAGTGCCACCGACATGGATATTGGCAAGGAGAGGTGTGAGAGACGTCGTGGGTGTCGGATACTTGGTAGGTCGCCATGTGACGATAGACATAATATCCTCGAGTTTGGGCGCAGGGTCAATAGAAATATTTGCGGATGCCGACATCGACGATTCAGCCTCGAGTTGCCGTTGTTCATGACCGAGGATGCCCATTTGGGAACGTTGCCGTCGGATGGCATCAAGCGCAGGACTGCTGGAAGTGGTAGATATGCCGCCTGGGGAAGATGGCTGAGAGGCTTTACGTTCGACGGCCCTCCGTTTGCCCTTGTCGACCTTCTCGCTCATTGTGCGAGACCGTGCATAGACATGAACATCCTGCACGCTGGAGACGGCCGTAGTCTTCCTATTCCCACCGCGAGGATATAATCGTCCAGCGTGAGGCTCAGACTTGACGCCTACAGCCCGCGTGGAATACCGCACTGCGGGAGACGTACGGCTCCGAGCCTTTAGAGGTCTGAACAGTGCAGACATTCCCCTTCCGAACCCACTCAGTCCCCACCTGAAGTGGACACTGTTCACGGCCAAAAACATGTCCGACTTGGTGACCTCGACTTTATCCTTACGGTCGGGCGAAGTGAGCTTAGCCCATTCCGCAGGATTGGGAAGATCCTCAGTTATCCACTGATGGCGCTGTGAAACCGCAATGTGTAGAGATGCAGAGGGTGCAAAAACGGGGGTGCAAAGAATTGTTAGCCACTAATATACACTTCGCTCAAAAAGGAAAATGGAAACCAGAAGCAGAAGGGTCGATTTCTTGGGGTGTCGGCCACCAGAGGGTATCCTATCCCTACACATGAACTCGGTGACTTCCCAATCCCTGTTACAAATCGCCCGATAGAGCGCGAACTCCGTAGCGCCGCCTTCCGTAACGTTGAGAAACGGGGTTTTTCCGAAGAGAAGGCAATAAAGTGTGACACCGAGAGCCCAGACATCGATCGCCTTCGTGATCTGGGGCTTCGCAGGGTGTTTGCTGGAAAACCTGGGTACAAGGGAAGATACGAAAAAGTGTTTATTCTTCTCCTCGAAATGTTCGAAAATGAGTTCGGGTGCGAGAAATGCTGGTGTACCAGCGCGCTTGGTGAGATCAGATTCATCCATGAGAATTTCATCCAATTCATCGGGGTTGATGCTTTCCTCGCCAGCTTCGGCAAGACGTTGAGCATATGAGAAGTGAGACACGCCGAAGTCAGCAATTTTCACATGGTGTCGGTCCTCTGTCCAGAGAAGATTGGCGGG
>KQ962326.1:59670-97127 GCA_001563735.1 Leucoagaricus sp. SymC.cos | reverse complement strand
ACCGCCCTCAGGTCCGTAAATCCCCAGCATGTCCTCCGCCGGGCGCAGAGCGCCTTCTAGAGTACTAACAGTACGTGGCGGACCGCCGGTGACGGGTGTGATGACACGGACATTCGGATTTGGTTTGCGAGAACGAGAGGTACTAGGAAAACGGAAGGTTGAAGTGCCACCGACATGGATATTGGCAAGGAGAGGTGTGAGAGACGTCGTGGGTGTCGGATACTTGGTAGGTCGCCATGTGACGATAGACATAATATCCTCGAGTTTGGGCGCAGGGTCAATAGGAATATTTGCGGATGCCGACATCGACGATTCAGCCTCGAGTTGCCGTTGTTCATGACCGAGGATGCCCATTTGGGAACGTTGCCGTCGGATGGCATCAAGCGCAGGACTGCTGGAAGTGGTAGATATGCCGCCTGGGGAAGATGGCTGAGAGGCTTTACGTTCGACGGCCCTCCGTTTGCCCTTGTCGACCTTCTCGCTCATTGTGCGAGACCGTGCATAGACATGAACATCCTGCACGCTGGAGACGGCCGTAGTCTTCCTATTCCCACCGCGAGGATATAATCGCCCAGCGTGAGGCTCAGACTTGACGCCTACAGCCCGCGTGGAATACCGCACTGCGGGAGACGTACGGCTCCGAGCCTTCAGAGGTCTGAACAGTGCAGACATTCCCCTTCCGAACCCGCTCAGTCCCCACCTGAAGTGGACACTGTTCACGGCCAAAAACATGTCCGACTTGGTGACCTCGACTTTATCCTTACGGTCGGGCGAAGTGAGCTTAGCCCATTCCGCAGGATTGGGAAGATCCTCAGTTATCCACTGATGGCGCTGTGAAACCGCAATGTGTAGAGATACAGAGGGTGCAAAAACGGGGGTGCAAAGAATTGTTAGCCACTAATATACACTTCGCTCAAAAAGGAAAATGGAAACCAGAAGCAGAAGGGTCGAGTGATTTGGGGGAGGGAACGAAAATATAGAATGACAATGGCAGTTGGACTAACCTTGACTTCATCGAGGGTAATGCGCTTCGTTTGATCCTTTTGGAGAAAGCGCTCCAGGAGGCCGATTACCTTGGCACCTTCTGGTTGTTTATGCTTGCCGCTCTTCTTGGGGTGTCGGCCACCAGAGGGTATCCTATCCCTACACATGAACTCGGTGACTTCCCAATCCCTGTTACAAATCGCCCGATAGAGCGCGAACTCCGTAGCGCCGCCTTCCGTAACGTTGAGAAACGGGGTTTTTCCGAAGAGAAGGCAATAAAGTGTGACACCGAGAGCCCAGACATCAATCGCCTTCGTGATCTGGGGCTTCGCAGGGTGTTTACTGGAAAACCTGGGTACCAGGGAAGATACGAAAAAGTGTTTGTTCTTCTCCTCGAAATGTTCAAAAATGAGTTCGGGTGCGAGAAATGCTGGTGTACCAGCGCGCTTGGTGAGATCAGATTCATCCATGAGAATTTCATCCAATTCATCGGGGTTGATGCTTTCCTCGCCAGCTTCGGCAAGACGTTGAGCATATGAGAAGTGAGACACGCCGAAGTCAGCGATTTTCACATGGTGTCGGTCCTCTGTCCAGAGAAGATTGGCGGGTTTTATATCGCGGTGAATAATTCCCTGGTAGTGCACTCGTCCCGAAATCAGATAGGGAAGTACTGGTCAAACAGAAAGACTCACAGTACTCGAGGCCCAAGATAGCATCTCGCACGATGCGACGAGTCTGGGAGAGGGTAAGTGTAGGTTCTTCGTTGCCAGTGCGCCATTTGATCTCTCCACCGCCAAGGTATTCCATGACTGAAATGAACAGCGTGGTTAGCCATGAGCTTTTCGGAGATCAGAACGCACGCGGAAGCGAGATATTATCCTCCGAGGATTAAGCCGAGCGCCGAATACGCGTTGGTGGGTGTACGCAATGACGAAATGGATGAGAGGACGTTAAACGTACCCATGTAGACCTTCTCCTTCATGCGATCATCTATGACCTCGAAGAGACGTACGACGTTGGGATGGCTAAGCTTTTTCATGATAGCGATTTCCTTCTTGATTTTGAGCTCAGTGGTATTGAGCTTGTCAACGACAGCAGCCTCAGAGCGGCCGTGGGTGGTAAGAACAATACGGTTTGCCTTGAGGCGCGAATACTTGTCAACAACGGTGTCTCTGCGAACGGATTTCATGGCCTGGTGAGTGATTAGTAGGGAGCACATGTGTCAGGACTTCAAACTGATCACAGAGAATAATTACTATGACGCACAACCGGAAACCAATGCCGAATATCATTGAGGGCGAATCTACCATCTATTCTGAAGCAGAGAAAGACCTCGCCGTGGTGGCCGTTCCCTATACGAGCATAGCGAGCATAATTATTGAGCATCGGGCGATTCTGGAAGAGGCTCTCGCCCAACACGCCTCGAGGTTTTGAGTCGGAACTAGGGGAAATTTTGGAAGCAGGAGGAGGAGGAGAGAGCATTAGGGGGACATAGGCGTTGGGAGTTGGGTAAATGAATCTCTGTTTCCACTCCTTATGAAGATCCTGAGCGCCTTCCATTTTCGGCAAGACCCTGAATTCATTTCATTCGACAACTCATTCTATTCTAGGATGTCCTCAGCCTCACAGCTCAGTCCTTTCCTCGTTACACTTGCACTTATCTTCATCCTTGACACCCCTCATCACCTATGCTGTCTGTCAACACTGCGCTTTATCTACTCGTAGGAAACACGCCTCGCTGCGCCCTGTTTGCCAGAGCCTCCATCACTTTACCAGCCCAATCCAGATTGATGGAGGGTCCAGATCTCGGGTGCAAAGAAGGCCAGGGTCCAATCCACTTACCTCTTCAACATGCCTTCCACAACCCTGCGCAACCACACACCCAAGTCAGCATACCATAAGCCGCAGCTAATTCAACGCCCTTCTCGTCGGGACCACTCACCTTCCAAGTAGTTTTGCCACATTTATTACATTGAACCCTGAAGCATTGGTCAACAGGAACAGAACAGTCTGTGACCATCATCGCTCGTTATCGTATGATGTGAAGTTTAATGCCCTACAACGCCGGGATCAGTAACCAGAACGAGGGGACGACAGTAAATCTGATGACGCGGAAGCGCTCCATGATCGCAGGCACAATACAATTGTCCCAGGGAAGAGAAGGCAGTAGTCTGCTGTACTCACCAGGGAGAAAATGTCAGTATGGTCTCTGTCAAGATATGAGAGTAGTGGCTCCCATGTTCGTTGTTACTCTTCCGAATTTGTCTCCGCTGACTCAGTGCCCAAAACGGCTCATGCATGACGTTTACTTTCACATGACCTTTTTGTGCCGAGTCTTCAAGCGAGTCTTTCAAGCCGAAGAGAATCAAACAAAATACCTCACTTTTTCACTTCCAGGGTGTACATACACTTCATCCACCGGCGTCCTGTACCCTCATATCTTATTGATTAATCTTGCCCCTTGGAGTCTCTCACCAAGCCCTGGAAATCAATTCTGATCTTGATACTTACCAAAGCACTACCTCTCCGGCTCTCCGACCTTGCCAACAAATCAAATTCAAGCCACCATCACGATTGACGCAACCAATCTACATCAGTCTACAGAATGTTCCTTTCCTCTTCCAACATCCTTATACTCCTTTCGCGGGAACCGGTGTCTTAAAGCAAAAAGAAAAAAACCGTTCCAGTAGAACCGGCTATACCAAACAAGAACGATCAAAGCGCCTGCCGGGTGTGCGTGTGTGGCGAAAAGGAAGGACAGAAGGACCCAAAAACAAATACTTCTCGAGTTCCTTGGCGCTAATGGATTCTTCGACGTCCCACAATTAGACCACGCAAATCTTCACGAAGCAACCCATATACGTGATGTACCTCCCTCAGAGGCATCTCCCTAACATTATGGTACAGGAGTACGGACCCTCAAACATGAACACGACTACGCAGCATGCGAGAACCCCTAAAAAGACTGGCAAATTCATTCTGCAATATTCTTCGGGCTGCCCACCCCATTCATTTACGATACTTTTGACGCATCACCACCACCGATCCACCCGATTACCATTTCTGTTTCTCAGCGGTAGGACTTTTGTCCTCTTCCATCCTTTATCTCTGGTCACTTCTCCCGAATAGCGTCTATCAATAAACACCTCATCTACTTCTCGCCGATATCAACGTATGGAGCCACGAAACGCCGCCTAATGCTTGAAAGAGCAGTCAACTTGTCGCATGCTCCTTCTACTGTCCTTGGACTCTATTCCATCAACCTTAAATGACATCCCAAGGAAGATATACACCCTCAGAAACAAAATCGCACTAAAACATACCGACATGACCGATCCAAGCTCATCAGATCCATAACCGGAAATTAAGTTCAGGCTGTAACCCTTCCTCTCTCTGAAAATCTTCCCGACCTTCTTTCTAGATTTGTCACTGTCGTGTCCCAAGGAAGTCACGTCTGAGTCACGTTTGGAGACAGGGTTAAAATATAAGATACGCGAACCTGCCAATTGTTCGACCACTATCATCCGAGAACGATAAAAAACGACCAAAATCTTAGTAGGGTGTCTTTTAGGACACTGTTCACACCCGTGCATTCCGTACGGCGGTAAGAACAAAACTAAATCTCTTTAACGAAAAACATTTGGTCATCGGCTGTCTATCAGTAAAACCTGTGGGAGAAATCCAAAACACCTTAGTAGTCAAACGATTTGCGTATCGCCCAGATTCCCCGAAGTAGCATCCGAATTGTTGTATCGTCCACATAAATGCAGCCTCACGCTAATTTTGTTGGAATAGTAGAAAACAATTATGCAAAAGATCATCACCGCACCAAAAGAGATTGAGAAGCCCTATATAACTCCACTAAGCGCATTTTCTATCCCAGACGTTGCACTCGGGATGTTGAATCAGGCTACCATTATCAGTAATGTACGGATTAGTTCATGTCTAGGCCCTGCATGAGAGTAATAGATACGATTGAATAACCACACCCAGTCTCGAAGGATTTCAATTCCGCGAAGCTTCAGCCGCAGACCAATTAATCCAAAGCCGGTTTAGAAGCAGGAACTTGACTAATCGGTTGGTGTACATTCAATCCGCTTGGAGTTGTCTCTCCATTCTACGCTACTTCACTATGACCGTCTACCATTCAAACCGAAGTCATGGATAAAATCCAATCTCAGCTTAGTGTGCCACGAAACTGGTTTACCAAAAGAATGTTCGCAAGATCATGTATTGTCAGTGGCTCCATGGTTCCAGCCTGATCGTACCCGAAGAAAAGTACAAGCCATGGACATCGCGGATGCTGGATATTATATATTGATTTAGACTAAACTTTTCCTATTCCAAAAATTTGATATCCGACATCCGAGCAGGTATTGGTACAATGTATTACCCAAACCAGTGTAATACCGATTCATCAGCTTCCAACTGTCCAAAAGTCATTTTCCATCCACCAAACATGGACCATGTTCACGCTTGCTTGGCCCTGACTTGAGCAATCGCAGTCGCCAGCCGCTTCAAAGCCTCATACACATCCTCTGGAGGGCTCAAACTGAAAGAAGCACGGACATACGCCGTCTTGTTCCCATTCGGTAAAAACACCTTTCCAGGGAGTGCGAGTACCCCATTCTCGAAGGCCGTGGTTCGAATAGCGAATTCTGAGTCACCACCGTCCTCGTCGCTAACATTGCTGTTGAGATTGAGTTTGAACCTAGATAAGAAGGCAAGCAGTTAGTAATCGTGAGGCGTCGTTGACAAGCTGCGTAGATAAGAAACTTGTGTGTTCGATCGAATGAGAATGAAATGAAGGGCGTCGAAGGGTAATAGAAAAGGCCACGAGGCGAACAATTTAATCAACCGTTCTTCTCAGGACTCGGCGTGAAAGTACACTCCAAGGAAACACGAAGATTTGCGCCTTCGGGAAGACTGAAATAGCGATAGGAGAAACATGAATCGCAGCAAGCCACGCACCAGAAGAACATCCCAGCTTCAGGTTTGACCCACTCTGCGTATCCAGCTAGATACTTTTCCATTGCAGCTTGGAAAACATCTCTCTTTTCTCTATAGAAAGCCGATACGCGGCCTGTATGTACTTTGAACCCATCATAGCCCCACGAATCAAGGATCCTGTATACGATGAATTGCGTAAAAGTTGGTGTTTGAAGGTTCAATGTCGCAGTCTAGAGAGATATAAAAAAGAGGTCAGTAAGACGTAATTAAGGAGGTGTGAGATAGATTAAACTTCGCGGAAAAGATAAATGGAAACTGAGTGAACGTGTCAAGCACGCGATGACGGTCATGAATAAGAGCGAATAGACACGACCAGGAGGCAAAAAGCGATTAATGCGAATGGAAGGTAAGACAGAAGATAGGAGTTGGCAAGAATGCGAAAGATACTCAGGGCACCAAGAGAGACATTGAATCTCATGTGAAGATCGCTGAAAAAGGATTCGGCACAACACATGCGCAATCCACCTGCAAAGGGCAGGAACAAAAAAAAAAGTACCCGAGAGAGACAGGCCAAAGAAGAAGGTACCACAACCATGTCACTTCCTTCAGAGATGAGCAAGCAAACGACGCGGCATGTCTTTCGAAATCAGAAGAGAAGAGAACTCGCGAAGCGAGTGCGCCAATCTCTTATTCCAGGCCCGCCACGCCTTTCCATCAGAAAGGTCCGAAGAAGCATGGTGTGTGCGCAAACTGTAGATATCCAAAAGGCAACGTCCAGAAATTTCGCATTTACGCCTCAACAGCACCACGAGGCGCCAAGAGCCGATGCTTGCAGAGAAGCCCATCGATAGGAGACCCAAGACAAGAAAGCGGAAATAAAGGCAAAGGAGGAAAACAAGTCGAGATCGCAGCCTGAAGTACTCACATGGCGTTCAATACTCTTTAGAAGTGCTTCAGGCCCAGAAGCAAATCCAACTCGAATTCCAGCTGACAGAATCTTGGAGAAGCTGTCAAAACGCAAAACCCTTCCTGTCTCAGGAAGAACCTCCTTCTCGAGGGAGAAGTAGGACGGTGGGCGAGGCGCAGTACCATAGTAAAGGTAGTAATAGGGATCATCTATGTGCTTCAGTCAACGTCTTCTTTAAGTAGAAAGAGGGAGAATCCAACCTTCAAGAATTATGAGATCATGTTCACGCGCAATCTTGAGCGCTTCAACGCGTCGTTCAAGGGTTGCTGTCATGCCAGTCGGGTTGCATCCATACTAATGAAGAACACATCGATTCCCGTACGACAGCAAGTGCAGACGACATAATACGCACCGGAACGGTGTACAACTTACAGGCCAATTTTCCAGCTTAGCACGAAGAGAAGAAGTCGAAATTCCCTCTGCATCGGTTTCAATCTCTGTAGGGGAAAATTGTTGGTCAACATAGAGGACAAGATCAGGTTGAATGCACCTAGAAGTTCACAATGCAGAGTTTGGAACATTGGAATGACACCGCTGTTCAGAGGGAAACCGGGGCGTGACTTTGTGAGAACCGAAGAGGTGGAGGGGGAGACATACGCGTAAACAGGAGACTCGATGAGCACTGGGTCGCCGTCATCCACCAGAACTTGAACCGCCTAGCGGCAACCAAAAAAATTAGCCATCCTCCACGAAGTTCGAGACCACAAACCATCATACTTTGTAAATCATGTCTTGCGACCCACTTCCAACATGGATACTCCACCCTTCCCCTCTCTTTCTTCCATGACTGTATTCTTGCAACCCATACAACCAATCCTTTAGAGGTTCAATACCTGCTGTGTCACCGTACTGCAACCCTTGGGCCAGCTCGTCCCCCGTCAAAGAGTACGACACTTCATCCGTTGGTGAGGAAGAGTGCGGTGAACGAGCTGTGAATGAGAGGGACGTTATTGGGAACATCGTTGGGTTGGGCTTTCCCGCGAGGAGAGAGATTATGCCTGGGGTTTTCTCGAGCGGGAGGAGCGAGCGGACTGGTACGGTTGTTGAGGCATTACAAGGCGAGAATTTTTCGCAATGATGTCAAAAATTTGGGAGGACACAGTTGAGGACGCCGGTGTGGAAAGGGGAAGAGCCAAGCATGAAATGAAATGAGCGCTTCTGGCATGATCCGGAAGTCATACGAGGCAACAACTTACTTGGACTCAGTTTTCGTTCTTTCGCATTTTGCGACAAGAAGGACACATAATATGTATCCGCTAACCTCTTCAATCCTGTTGAAAAGATATCTCAATATCCGAGAAGGTGTGAAGGATAAAGGTACAGACCCGAATCAGTCTAACATACCATCTTGTCAGCTAATCACTCCAGGAATCAAACAAGGGTATAAACACATACCTCAACAACATCAAGCACCTTGTGCTTTTCGCTAGCGCCGTTTGGAATGATCGCAGACATGGTTGTTACGTTTGGCGACTGAGGAACAAATTCAATGCCAGCCTTTCCCGGCGGTGAGAATGCTCAAACGGTAAAATGACTCGATATTGAAATCAGATTAGTGATCGAGCAATATCCCCGAAATCGGATCGGCGTAAGGAATAAACGGAATGTCGCGGCCGGTGTTCTCATAGTTCACCGTTTGGATGGAAATGGCAAGTGTGTCCTTGTATGTCTTCTGCGTCCGGTTTCTTCCAAGTGTTGGAATTTGGTTTCCATATTTGGACAATCGTGAAATGTCCGCGACACAAGCAACGACACGCGACACGACGACACATTCCACCGTAGCACTGTTTAATAATCCTCCATTGTTCTCCGCGGCAGACGCAGAAAACGTATAAACACTGTAGATAATTCCCTGTATTTATCGTCCTTTTGCCTCTCAGTATACTCTCCTCTCATCGATTACATTAGTCCCTTCAACACCAAGCACAATTGTGTGCAGTTAACTGGTGTTGGGCAGTGAGATGGATTCTTTGTCCCATAATTTAATAGATAGATAGTATGGCTTTGACCCAACGTACGTCGGGAAGATGGACCCGTGGGGTGAATGCGCGAGGGGTATAATTTGAAATTTCATCATGAATAATTGGCACACCGTTAATTAGTCAAAGAACACAGGTTACATGGATTGGCATCAGGAAGATGCAAAACAAAAGCATGGCGTTGAGATGTCATTACTATTGAATGGGCATCAAACTCTCACAATCTCCTGAAGTGTCCGTTTGATCCTTATACGGCCAGCTATACTTGCGGCGCAAGCACGTCATAACTACACCGTTTCAATAATGGTTTAGGGTACATGTCAAAAACATATCCCAATAAAGTAAATTGCAAAGCACATTAGGACCGAAGGAATATACGTCTCTACGATAACTCAGCAGGAGCAATTCTCGCCCATGATGTGCCCGAGATAGTCAATCAAAACGCACTACCCAATGAGAGGATGTTGGATGTTTGGGAGACATCGGCCGCCGCCCTTGGGCAATTAGGAAGACACGTTGCACAATGACTCGTGACGACGATGGCGATTCCCAATCCAAACCCAATCGTCCTCTTGTTCCCTTAAAGAGAGATGACAAGGTTTTTGGACGTGGGGTGTGTAGCCTTCTCCCATTTTTAGCTCTAAGAACAGGTACATCGTAGATTACGTTCTCGATTGGTTTGAAAGCGTGTAAATATCCGTTGTGGTGTCACCCCAAAATCCTCGGTGTGAAAACGCTATAGCCACACTTAACCCCTTACTTCAGAGAGCGAGTGCGCCTAGAAGGAGCTTGTAGTTCCACCCTGCAACAACCTGGTGCTAGGTAAGCAGAGTGTTCCTCCCAGAAGAACAGATCTGAAGATCGAAACGGGCCGCCCGTGGCAGCTAATCTCTAGATTCATCAGTGGCGCCCTCGTCAATGGTGAAAATGGTAAGGAGGAACACTGGTAATGAGCATGTATACTACACCCCAAAAAATTTCTTGCCGAAGAACAACCCGGTGAGAATTGAGATCGACGGCAAATACCAATAGTCTTATAGACTGTATCATAGGCGGTTGAGAAGCCCCCGTCCGAGCGCTGAGAAAGTGCCTTCACATTCATTCGTCCACGTCTTCGTCTGATCAAACTATGTGTCGAGCCTTGCTCAACGCGGTGAAGAAATTCAGGTAGCACTGTACTTGATGACAAATGCCAGATACATCCAACAAACAGATTGAACGCACATAGATATCTTCCGCAAGAATCTCGGCGGTGTCAGTCTTGCGTCGCTATTAACATAGTACCAATATTTCGAGGGTTCCGATCAACAGCATCAAATCATCATCATCGTTACCGTCGAAGTTAAGCTGAACTGAAACTTGACGTTCGACACTTGAATGTTGATGATGTGAAGAGAAGGGTTTGAAAAAAGGTTTGACCATTTGGAGATCCTTGAGTCAGGATTGTTGATTTGATGCAAAATATCAATCAGCCTGAGAATCAGGTGCCATGAGTGGTGAACTGAAAGAGTCGATCATGTGTGTGCCTCTTCCAATCCCAAAACAAAAGGTTGTCATCTATGGCGCTAATGAGTAGCACATTACATGGGCGAACACTTGTATAAGTTCAGGCTGAGGAATGTTCAACTACCATGGAATGATGCCTAGATAGCACCCCAGAGGGTCAAAGCAAATGTTCAACATAAACACCAGCGAAGAAGATAAATGACAGGCTATGTAAGGGAGGGTGATTTACAAAAGGATAGTCTTGAGTTTTGCACTACTAACACGAAACATCCTTATCCAACAATAGTTCCATCCCGACCTGCCACTTTTCAAGCTGCGACTAGGAGGCCACCAAGACCGAGCACACTACCAGTAACCCTGTCTACGGCCTGCCAGTGCATGATACCCGACTCTTTCTACTCCTCGTTCATGGTGCCGGCTGCGGCTTTGACAGAGTCACTAGCACCGTTATTACCATCGGTGATATCAACAACGTTGTCACCGAGTCCAGACGCCCAAGGGCTTCTATAAGTGCTTTGAGTTTGCGAAAACACCATCCTAACAAAATCGGATGTACTTCGGATCGGGGACGGGGGATACTTCATTTCCAGGTTTAACTTCCATTTCTTTTGTCAGTTTCTCAGCGATCTTCAACACGTCAACATTGCCATCTGTAGCATTTGACCTAGACGATCGTTATGAGCGCATGGATTTGACGAAGACAAACGCTCTCACCCTATACTGCCACCGGAAACGTTGGTAAGGGTGTGCTTGTTTTCATGTTGACCTTTCGCTGATTCGCTAGGCAAGAGACGGCCGTTTGGGGAAGAAACTCGGGAGATGGTACTGGCAGTAATCAATATGGATTGGACTATCAAGATAGATTACGAACTTCCTTGACCACTACATCTGCTATCTTAATTGAGACCTCACCAAGCTTGTCAGTAATGCACAAATCGAGGTCAGTTGTGCACTTACTGTACTGAAGGGTTGAGTTCACAGTCTTATCCAACACCTGATTCTTGATGACTTGGGCTACACCTTGTTCGAAGATCCTACAAATTGATTCAAAGAAACGAGTCAACGCTTTTCCGTTCCCTTTTTTTGCCTTGGCTTTTGTGGATATTTTCGCCTTCATTACCCTCCCCGTCACTGTCTGGCGCTCCTTCTCCACTTGTTTCAAGTCGGCGAATGAGAAAGTGATGATAGACTATACCAGGCCCTCAACCATAGCCTGCGGAGAATGTATGGTTGCCACCATGACGTTGGACCCGGGGCCCCGAGGGGGTGCAGCCTGCGAGATGCCCGCGAGAGCCGCCGTGAAGATGGCGGGGAGGAGTAGGAGTCTGTTCAGGGAAAACATGAGGAATGAATATGAGTGAGTTGGAGAGGACAAGAAGCTGGAGCATAGGAGGCTACGTTGCGACTGCTTGGGCTATTGTCGTCTACAAGGAGTGGAAGAGCTTAACCGGTTTTGCAGATTTCAAAGAGAGTCGACGAAATGGTTAGCTGCGTAGATAAGCGCAGTGTTTTCATTGCAATTTGGAAATTTTCAATCAACTTGGATAGTACGACCAAGACCGAGGAGCGACATGCAGGCGGACGCGAATGCCTGGTACCTCTGAAAACAGGATGATCGCGGCGCAGGTTTACCAAAGAGATTCCAAATAATTATGTACAGACTTGGACTCCTATCGCGTAGGCTATTGTTCCAGGGAGTGAGTCAAGAGTGCTGAGGCGACTTGGAACAAGTAAGGGCCGAATTTGAGAGCAACCATACCAATTCGAGCATCTGAGTGTCACCCACGGGGATCACAACTTGGAGCACTAAGCTGAACTAGGTTTCGGCTTTTTGGACTGCGAGCAATAACTTTTCAGCACCGTCCTGAGGGTAAGTCATTGGCTTCTCGGTGCATTAGCCTTGTCGTAGATTCAGATGATGTGGCGGGGAACCGAGGTTGCATACTTGAAGCGAGATTTCCAGTAGTTTTATGAAGTCCGGAGCCGGGTTGTGAGCATAACAAGTCCTCTAGAAGATGATACGACAAATGAATGGAGACGCGGCGTTGTTTGGCATCACGGATATTGATGCCCGGGCCGTCTTCTCCGGACCCTTACGTCATACTCCCTCGCATTGATCGACGACGCGGAGCGGTGACTTGCAGGGAACAAACGAGTTTGTCGCACTTCAAAATCGCTGAAAATACGAGAATCGCCTTCCTAGGACATTCAATCTCTCTGCGCGGAGGTTTTCCCCGTAGACCACCTGGTAGCATTCTGCATTCTTTCGATCCAAACCCGAGAGAAGTAATCACATGGTACATATTGATTAATCCCCAGATCTCACTTATCCTGTCTTCATTTCCGTTTCCTTCCTTTCTTTCATCCTTTCACCTCCAATTTTTCCCTATTCCCCGAACCCAGAATGTTACTTGCAGACCAACCAATCCCAGTCTACACTGATCTCACTTCTCTCTATGGCACTCTCGGTTCTTCTCTCAGTCATGCCGAACGATGGGACGACCTCACTCGTCAATTCACCGAACGTTTTGGACATCCGCCAACTTATATCGCTCGAGCGCCTGGTCGTGTCAAGTGCGTATCCACTGTCGCGTTTTATCTTATCTCCCGATGATAGATTACGATACTGATTACAATTATCAACAATAGCCTCATAGGTACCGCCTTCTCCCTTTACACTCAATCACTAATCAAATGATCTATCGTCTACCCCACCACCAGGCGAACACATCGACTATGCTCTCTTCGGTGTTCTCCCAGCCGCAATCGAACGTGACATCCTAATCGCCTGTGCACCCCGCAAAACTGCTCCAAACAGTACAGAGCTGCACGATCAACCCGGAAGTGTTGTTGCGGAGAATTTAAACCCAAAATACACCCGTCAAATATTCGCTCCTACTACCGCTCAAACCACAGCGACTGGTGGCGAAGGATGGCATTTGGATATCAATACCAAAGAGTTAAGATGGGAGAGTTATGTTAAAGCGGGATATTACGTACGTATTTTCGTTTCATAATGCTCAAAGATGCTGAGATGTGCTATGTGAATCGTAGGGCGTATTATCGCGTTACTTCCCTAACAAAAATACGGATATCATTCCTGTCGATATGCTCGTCACAGGATCAGTCCCACCCGGATCTGGTGTCTCTTCAAGCGCAGCGATGGTCGTAGCAAGTACCCTTGCCTTCCTAGCAGTAAATAACAAGGTGTGCCTTTCGTCAACCTCTTCCTTACCACGTACAACCCTACTAACAATTTCGTTTACGCCCCTCTCTATAGCTCGAACACCAACCCGGTTCCACTTACATCCCTCTCAGCAAGGGAAACCTCGTAACAATGGCAATGGAAAACGAAAAACGCGTAGGCGTAAACAGCGGCGGTATGGACCAAGCCGCATCAGTAATGTCCAATCCCTCCTCTGCGCTCTACATAACCTTTTACCCAACACTCTCCGCATCCCCCGCCCCACTCCCTCCTCGTGCTCGATTCATCATTTCTAATTCTCTCGTCGTATCCGATAAGGCCGTCACAGCGAAGCATCGATACAATCTTCGTGTCGTCGAAACTCTTGTCGGAGCACGTGTTCTGGCTAAGGTTCTTAATGTCAAGTTGAATGATGCGACAGATGAGAAGGAGAAAGGTGCCGGGAAGAAATCGCACGAGAAGGTTACGTATAGGGAGGTTTTGGGTAGACTTGTTGGTGAACCACAGGGATGTGGATCGGGTGGTGATATGGGTGGTGAGGCATTGATCGTTGGGTTGAAGAGTGTGTTAAAGAAGTTGGGTTGTTTGTTGCCCAAGGGCGTGAATGAAGAGGATATCAAAGTTGGAGGGATGCAACTGGGTGTGACGCTGGAAGAGATGATTGAGATGAGCGGGTTGAGCCCGAAAGTCTTCCACGACGTCTATCTTTCTTGGGTCGAAGGTACCCCCTCACTCTTTAGCCCCTGTTCTTATTGGCTAACGCCCTTTTTTAGTCGAAGCAACTCATTTCCAACTCTACAAACGCGCTAAGCACGTCTTCTCTGAAGCTCTCCGCGTCCTACAATTCCGTAAAATATGCCTTGACTCCGATTCCTCCAACACTGTCAACCCTAACACCTCGTCCTCCCTCGAGCTCGAGAAACTCGGTAAACTGATGAACCAATCTCAAGAGAGTTGTTCAACTCTCTTCGAATGTTCGTGTCCCGAATTAGATCTCTTGACAAAATTGTGTCGTGAAGCGGGAGCTATCGGTAGTCGGTTGACCGGTGCTGGATGGGGTGGTTGCGCTGTATCTCTTGTCGCTGAAGATCAAGTCGATAGTTTCATTCAGAAGATCAAGGAGGCGTATCCTCCATATAAAGATCTCGAAGGTGATAACTTGAGCGAAGTCATTTTCGCGACGAGGCCTAGTTCTGGTGCTTGTGGTGAGTTTTTTGTGCGCTGAATGTTTGGGTCCGTGTCTGATTTGGTGTCGCTGCTATCACAGTGTATAAGTTCACGTAGGCAGAGAAAAAAAGACGGCGTTAGAATGGTTCTTATGATTCACTTATTGTTCGAGTAAACAAGCTTTTTCTTGGGTTCATGACTCATGAACTCCGACTGATGAATAGAAGTAGAGATATATGGAAAGATGATGGCACTCCCAGCTGGAAAATCGACGTATGGGACTTCCGCGACAGCATTTGTGCCATGTCATTTACGATCCCAGCAGGACTAGTGATTCAGAATACCTGCGGCTCGTTAGTCGAGGATGTGAGTGGCCAGTCGAGCCATAGGTTGTGGTGATTTTATGTAATGGCAAGCTAACCATTACGATGATCAGAGGCCACCGAAAAGTTGAGACGTCCTAGTCAAGGCTACACGAAACATCTATAGATATACGTTGTGCACTGGCGACTTCTTTTCCGGTTTACTGGTTTCGGTCCGGACAGCGACATTGTCCGAGGTGTGGCGGCCTTCAAAACTATCACCCCCACTTTCGCTGCCCTGCGCCTGATCAGTTATCGTGAGCTGAGCCGTCGCGGGGAACCTGCCCTCAAAACCCGTCCACTCCGCCTCCAGAATGTATTGCTTTCGTATACATGCTAACAAGTTGGTGATCACAATGAATCAAGCTCTCAGAAAATTTCAAAGTAGGATGACGTCTATCAAAACCACGTAAAAAAATTGAGTACCTTTGACGACGTTGACATCGACCTTTTCTCTAATTCAATTCTTTCAACAGCACATCTGAGACCGGATCTGCTTCCACCACTTATGCTGTCCCACCCCAGAAGCTGAAGGCTCCCGAACCCCACCCCTCCAATTGATCCCGAATTTGCCGCCAACACTGCCGCCACCAAAACCAATGAATGCCAGCCTGGCCACTAGCCCTGGCTGCAGCACTACCGCCAAATCTCCACCACGGGGACCGTCAGCACGACTGCTGGTGTCGCTGCCTTTGCCCAGGTCGATATTCTCGTTACTTAGAGTCGTTCTGACCCTTGGATTTACGCCCGCCATAAATCTCGTCACTGGCTCCCTCGGTTTCCCCTCCTTCTAACGACTCGTAGCTGACCATTACTTCCTGCGCCATGGTTGGCTATGTGATTCGTGCGGGCCTAAAGAGGTCTGGTGGTATATGTAGGACGAAGCGACGGATCCATGTTGTTGAGATATGATTTGACAACCGTTGAGATTGGTATTATCATAGACTGGATGAGTGTTTGAGACGTCGGGGATAGAGGCTGTGGAGATCACGGCCGGCAAGATTATCTGGTTGAAAGCGAATATCTCTAAAGGAGGACGATGTGATCTCAGAGGAAGGTTCAGTTCTGAGTGTTCCATTTACGGTGTAGGGGTAGACGTATGGTTGCACATGTAAATCGGCATCCATCCGCTATCATTTTGCGGATCAGTCACCTCGGAGCGCCCGTGACCGACTTTGGACTCATCGCGCTTGACTTCCCCACGGACTATCCTCCATCCTCGACTCTTCGGCTGTCTCCGGATTTTATACTACGACACAACCACCATTCCCATGTCTACTGTTCTCGACTCTTTGCGTTTTATTTATATTGTACAATTTATCGTGCCTCCGCACATGTTTTCATTTTATATTGTATCTATTAACTCTGATCTAACTTTTTGAGTATCTTTCTTTCTTTCTTCCTCACCGTCTTCATAATGTACTTGCATTGGACATTAGTAGTATCTGATTCGCCTTCCCTGCACTCGAAAATTTACATTCCATCTTCTCATTTAGTTTAGTTCTTCTGCCTATTTCTGTCATCTCTCATTGTCTTTTTCAGAGATTTTGTTCGAAATTTGTATTATTGAATCGTATATAAATCATGTACGTCGTGTAACAGTTCCTCAGTGGGTTCCACGCCCTCTGTTATCGTCTAAACATCGTCTGAAATCTCAAGACTTTATTCCGATTTTTGACTATTTTCACTTCTACTACACAACCCCCCCTCGCACCTCGTCTTTTTGCACCCGTTTTCATTCACTTATAATCCATAAATCCTCCCCGTCGGCTACGAAGCCCAGTGGTTGTCGGATCCGACCGCACTCGCTTGATTTTCGTTTTAAGGGAGTTTCCCTCTCTTCAATGGGGTGGTCCAAATGCCATAAAGTGGAAGAGGTGGCATGATGCCGAGTTTTAGGACGACAGCAGGAAACCGAGACGGATCCGAGGACAGAAGGGCCGCCGCCTTGAGGAGCAGGATCATGGAGGAAGAAATATTTCCAAGACCGATCACCAGGATACAGGATGTGCAAGGACACAGATACAGTATCGTAAATTGCCACCGGAGCGAGTACAACAATGACAGCGTTCTACGAGGAAATAGATTCGAGTTCATGGTCAAACTGGAAGATGAAAGGATATTGAAAATTCCACTCCAGTCAGAATTGACGAGCTCGTCTCGGATTGACGTGACATGCCATCAGTCACGCATACCCTATGCCTGGTCTCCTTCCCACTATTCGTCTCCTACCCCTAGACCGGTGACCGTCTCTCTATGAGCCGCAAGCGGACCTCGATATGTCTGCACAGTATCTCTCGCTGCAGCAGACCGGTCGACGCTTTTGTCAAGATAACTGCGCGAAGTCATTTTTGCAATGATGCCAAGCTTTTGGAATTGGAGCTTGCGCCAAGTCCTTATATGCGCGTCAGACGGTGTAGTTCGTATCCAATTACTTGTTGCCTCTGTTACTACAATGTGTAAGGTCACGTAAAGGAGAAAGAAAAGGTAGAGCATCCGAAGGATTTTCTTGACTCACTTCTCATCTGAACAGCCAGCTTTGTTCCGGGTTCATAATTTATCAAGATCGTGGATCGAATAAATCGTCACAGACTCCGGAGTGAGAAGGACGAGAGCAGTTTTAGCGTTAAGCCCGAGGAGGACATAATGCACTCTTTCTTTATCTCCCTCTCCTTCGTTTTCAGGGCCACAAGAGCTAGCGTCAAGATCCTGTGGAAACAAATTAGTTACGCTAACGCTCGAACCACGGATCTGGCGCAAGGGAGTGTACCATCGGTTCCGCGATTCCCTCGCATTTCTCTATGAGCGCTCGATCACAAGGACAATAGGGTGTCGTTCGTACAAGTTCGTGTCCCCGATGCCGCCGGCGTACCTACAGAATAGTCGTAGGGACGACACGAGCGCCCATATAGCACGATTAACCCCGAGCTGAAATGAAAAGAGAAGTTTCGGCGACTTACCAATCGATACAACCACCTGACAAAGCCTCTAAACTCATTCACCGGTATCCTGCCACACCCTCCCACATCCTTACACAACTTCCCAAAATCAAATTTTACGAAGAAGTCGTACCAGAACAGCTCACTCTGTCCTGTCGTCATTCGATCATTTCCGAGCTCAATTTTGATGCAAAATCCCCAAGCCAGCTGGGTAGCTAGCGTGACAATTCGATGGGATACAGTGAGATCCTGCACCGCGAGTGATCGAGGGTCAAATCCTTGTGGTGGTTGTGATCTCCACGAAAGGCCTTTGAGAGCCGTATGTAGACGGGGCTTTTGAAGGAGGAAGAGGGATTTAGCTATGGCTGACGAGACGCCAGACACACTCGTCGAAATTGATCCAGAAGTCTGTGAGCCGCCGATGTCGAGGTTTTCCGCGATAGTAGGATCGGTAATGAATGAGAGGAAAGAAGGGTGAATATAACGAAGAAATTGGCGATTGTGTTTATCATCATGTGAGAATCGGACGAGACCGTGTAAGTGACGGAGGGTATAACAGAAAGTTTCGCGTTCGAGAGCCAGGAGATTGGAGAGTTCGAAAGCGGTGAGCGTCGATTGGGTACACCACAAGCAGAAGATCTGCAAGATGACATGGAGGAGGGAACGAGGGAGACGGGAGAGTATATTCGAGTAGAGCTTGTTTATAGCTGCGAAGGGATGCGAGATTGTGCTTGATTTTGTGAGCGCGAGCGGAGTGGGATTGTTGAT
Source organism: Leucoagaricus sp. SymC.cos (assembly GCA_001563735.1). NCBI lineage: Eukaryota > Fungi > Basidiomycota > Agaricomycetes > Agaricales > Agaricaceae > Leucoagaricus > Leucoagaricus sp. SymC.cos. The sequence goes on along the minus strand of KQ962326.1, from coordinate 78,300 downwards.
ATAGTCGAGTACGTCCTGAAGACGGGCTGAGGGATCGTAGGACGTGGTGTCTTTGATTATTTCGAGAATGGATACGGCAACAGTGAAAGAATTCCCTGCCAATTTGACTAGCTGATGGACATCTTCCGCACTTGGCCAAATATCCCATCCCATCGTCTCATCAACCAGGCCAGGATGAGACTGGGCGACTCCTCGTAGCCCATCCTTCAAGTAGACCTCGACATCTCCTCGACCAAAGTGATGAAGGTCTTCATGTATGCAGGATACACAAGGCTCCGAGTGGAAAAAGGCTGATTCCAGATACCATTCCAACCGACTCGTAATAACCCACATGAGAGGGAACCCACTCGAATGGGCATAGCGTCCAATGAGCTTCACAAGCTCACGCTGAACCTTCTGATTAGGATATTCATCCAACCCATCCACAACAACCGTTACCAGTTTTCGCGAAACCGATACGCCCTCAATCATAATTGTCACAAAAGGTTCCACAAGGAGCTCTTTAAACTGCACCACCAGACTCTTTTGAAGGATCATAGGATCCTTAGCAAGAGCACCAACAACAATCCTTCCATATTCCGGAACAGAAATCGCCAATTGATAAGCGATACTCGTAACTATCCTCGTGGGATCATAACCATACAACCCACGATCCTTCGAAAAAAAGAATGCAGCGCCGAGAAACCCTAACGCTTGAAGTTCCTCCGCAACACTCTGCGCAACAGCGGACTTTCCAATTCCAGCAGGACCAGAAAGCCAGAATATACGCGGGCAGTTGGTGGAAGGATCAGAAGTCGCCCAAGTGATCATATGATTACGGAGATTCTGGCGCGTTCTTGGATGACATCGGGGTATAGGTTCTCGAGAGGCAGAATCGATATCTGTTCCAGGTATCCTTCGCCTAGCTATGAGGTCCAGACCGTGATTGCATTGCCGTGAAGGAAAATCGGGTGCGCGGTTTTCGGGTTTGGGCACGGGAGGCCCATAACATTCAACAGCTGTGGTCTCGGGCACAGTCGGGGTGTAATCAGGGTAACAACTCGGCGTATATGCTTGTGTTCCAAGTAAGTATGTATATGCATGTATTAGCCCCAAAGACGACGACGTTATTGGCATTTTTCACTCTACTGACCTGTACAACTCGGCGTATATGCTTGTGTTCCAAGTAAGTATGTATATGCATGTAATACGTCGTATAAGCCCCAAAGACGACGACGTTATTGGCATTTTCCACTCTACTGACCTATGAGGCCATTGTTGACCCGTGGATCCCGAACGTTAACAGCACTGTCAGTGACACTGTCACGATACGCCGTTCGGCTCACAGTCGAATAGGGGTTGATCTCGAGTACGAAAGACCTTGAAGAGGAGGAGAGGTTAGCAGGTTTAACAGCATAGTTCGGCGTGAACTGCCGGTATGCTTGTACAATCATTTGTTGTGAGATGGAAGGACTGAGGAAGGAAGAGATGGGAGACTGTGGCAGTGACGGTACGCTGACAGTGACGCAGCGCTCGTAGCCATGGATCATAGCGAACTAATGATTGATGTGTTGAGGCTGTGGAGGATTCTATCAGGCCCGCATCACAAGATGTGAATGTAAATCGTTTGTTCTGATCCGTGAGTCACCGACCCACTTTGAGATTTCGGGGTCCCCGATACTATATTGAAGTCATGCCCCTTGGCATTTTCTTGGGAATGTTCTATGTACACAATACACCGGGGAATAACGACCATTGTGTTGAGGTTGAAGTGACACATACAGTATGGTCATTAGATTTTAATTTATTATGTACAAGTACGATGGGGGTGCACCACTAATTCTCTGGTCAATGGTGTGGAAGTCATCAGTGGGGCAGCTCACTAATCGATCCCTATACTTTTTGACTAATCGTCCCTTGACTAATGATCAACTACGACTACGACTACGACCACTGCTACGGCTACTACTACGACTACTACGTACTTGATATACGACTACGGAAATTCACTAAACTAAAGCTAGACACAGTAGATTGAACAGCATGCGACATAGGTATAAAGCGGGAAAGTAAGGTATTATATGAAGCAAGAGAAACTCGGAATGTGCCCATATAAACGATGAATAGTCTGATATTGAGAAATTGGAGAAACAATTCGTGAATAGTTATGTGAAAAGAATAAACTTCGGAATGTGCCCATATAAACGATGAATAGTCTGATATTGAGAAATTGGAAAAACAATTCGTGAATAGTTATGTGAAAAGAATAAACTTGAAAAGCTTGAAATGACAATAGATACGAAAACAGAAAGAAAGAAGTCCGAAACTGGAGCAGAAGCACGATACTCATGCAGGGAACATCTGAGGATGTAGTAATCAGGCAAAGCTTACCCAGTAAGCAGTTGCGAGCCTAGTCGACTTCCTGAGTCAACCAAAAGGATTAATTTGGCCATAGCCGAGGACACCCGACGCTCCACCAACAATCTCCATTCAGTCTTGCAACCCACGAGACGACGTACAAGGCAACAGCCTTTTCAAACACGCACCAATGCTCGCCTGGGCAGGTGGTGTCCTCGTCGATCTAAAATAAACAAAGAATCATCAGATTTAGTCTTATCAGACGGCTCGAGTAAACCTACCTTGTTCTGATTTCCACCTCGGAATTCAACATATGGCCGTTACCCCAGAAGCTCTTGACGGAGGGGACGCGACGAGCAAAAGCTTCCATGAGACATCTGTCCACATGAGAGCCAGCACGAAAGAAGCCGACGTCCCGCAGCGCCCAAGAACTATAGTCGCGTGTTGCCAAGTCTTGCTCAAGGGTCTATTGGAAAACAAAGGACAACTAACAGTTAGCCGAGGGCAAAGCTGAATGGGTCAATTACAAACGTACCGGGGAGATGGAAGGCTCGTCGAGATTCCTACTCTCATCAAGAGCAAGCGTCAACCTTATCAATTTGGGAAAACTATTTGCAAGAAGATCGATAACCCCAATATCCAATTTCGACAAATTAATCCTCAACGCCGTCAACTTGCTACAACTCATCAATTTGCGTACAAGATCAATAAACTCCTCAGGCTGGAGTGACCGATCCCGAACGCAAACGCTTTCCAAGGTATCACAGGAACGCGAGATGGCGGTATAAAGGACATCACGACCCTCAGGAAAGTGGGTCGGGAAGAGCTCGAGGGTATGTAGTTTGGTGAAAGTCGCGGGGGTATAGTTGGCAAGCTCCATGAGAAGCTGTGTGAGTGGAATCTCGTTGGACCGGTCGAGGGCTACGCCGGCCGGGTTGAGCCGTAGATTGAGGTTGTCCACCCGAGGTAATGTAGTTGGAGACAAAAACCTCAATAGTCCACTCGTATCATTGAACGTCCTATTGTATGGCATCCTCAATCGGAGATACTTCAAGTTCTTGAACACATTCTTTGAGACGTCGTTGAAGAACTCGGACAGATCAGCGTTCGGGAAGAAGAATAAAGTGAATCGTTCGAGCTGAGGGGCCAAGGTCTTTACGAGGGGCACGACGAAGTCACGCAAGACCTGGTGCTCGTGTGCAATGTCACGTTCATTGCGGCGAATGTTGAGTGTGGTGTCGAGCTCAAGGGTGGTGAGGCTTGGGAGGGAGGGTTTGCCGTTCATGGAGTCCATCAAGAATATGTAGCTATCGATGTTGCCATTGAACACGAACGACGTCAACTTTGAGCCGAACGATGACCAGGCAGCCTCGAGAATGGGCGAGATGTTGAGGTTTAGCGGGAGGTCCCAGCAGTTGAAGGAGAATGAATGGACATTTTGGAGGAGCGGCATGACCTGAACGAGAAGAGCCATCGTGAGCTCCAGTGATGGAATCAAGCGGTCGGAGCTCGAGAGGAGTGACGAGATGAGGGAGAAACCATTGTTAGCATAACGCTGCGCCTTTGCGAGCAACATCGTGGTGGGGCTGAGATTCATGGGTGAGATGCCAGGACGGTCCTGGATCCCATGCTGCTGTAGACCTTCGAACTGAACTCCGACATGACGAACGAAAGAGGCGCGGAACGGGTCTCTGCAGAACAAAAATTCATGAGGTTAATGGTAAAGAAGAACCAAAGGGAATGCTCACTCGAGATGATCGAGCAATTGACACGTTGAGATGTCCGCCCACTTCGTCACATGAATCGACTGATAGCGCAATTTGAAAGCGCGGTGAAGGAGCGCAGAGTTAACAGCATAAAGTTTCTTCAAGTCCTTCTCCGGTATAAAGTCGGCAATGGTGTCCCAGACGTCTCTGGGGAGGCCAACATGACACCGCTCATCGACGATGGTGGTGGTGGTCGAAGTGGAGAAGAACTTTTGCATGTCCGCAGGACAGCGTTCAGAGAAGTGGTGGGTAGTGAAGAAAGGCCAGGGTGGAGATCGGTGCTGTTTAATTTATAGGTGTGCGGCCATTCGGTTCCGATGGTTGTTGATAAAGGGCAAGTGTGTGGAGGACATTAAAGCTGTTTATGAGTGTGAGTGCGAATGCTCGGACCTACAAATTCTCGGCCATCACACGCGCTCTTCGCCGTTTTTTCGGTCCTCTGCGCCTCCTTTCTTTCCCACTTTCCCAGTCAGGAATGATGTTTCCATTCTAACTTTTTTGGCGGGACTTTCTGCCCTGAGCATGAGCTCATCTAGCCGGATGTGGTGTGGACTGATGGTTTATTGGTTCTGCACCCGTTCGCACTTGTCCAAACTTTTGGTTCGGAACTTCGCCGATCCTGAACTGTCATGACATATCCCCTGGTAACCCTGCACCTAGCTGATTGTTGGCAAGGTCTAGGGAACGAGGCAAGCCAGATCATCGGCCCGATCAGCAAAAGTTTCTTTCGGTTTGTGCTGCCGGCTACATATGTCTACTTTGCTATGAAGTATATCTGGTTAGTAGGATTTACTCCAACCGCAAAAGTCAGGCGATCCTCAACAGCGTGTTCTTACCCTGGCCGAGTGGTATCGCGCCTCGAGCAGAATCACTCTTCTCAATTTGTCAGATGAGAGGTGTTGGGCACAGACATTTGTCCTTCCAATTTGACTAAGCGTTGTGGTCATGCTGGAAGAAGCAAATCTGTTCATATGACTCCCGTCGGCGATCAAGCAGAGGCACGAAATGCCCAGCACGGACTCAATGACGTCCGTAGTTAGCGTTTGTATTGGAACAACCGAGTTCGTAACGGTACAGGGGGTCATAGAGACTCTCGTAATCTCCACTTCCGTGGCTTTTGCGGACTTCGACGTCCCACTACGCTTGTTACAGGAGGAGCGAATTACACACCTAGTTACTGAGCTCTTTCTCACCCACCCTCGTCCACAAGAAGATAACGAAATTTCGAGGCAAGGCCAAGATATTTTTAACACAAGGTCCCGGGCGGCGGAAATGAGAAACAAAAAATATTATTCGTTGTGTCTTCTGGACGATTAGATGAGGTGGGACCGTGGTAAGGGTATTGTCTAGTCAGAAAATCTTCTTGTACGTTCAACGAGAAGGAACGTGTGGAAGATGTTTCAACCGGACTAAATCTTGATAGTGCATGTAGTGATCCGACGAAGGCGTTAGCGATCCAGAGGACACAAAAATATATATAGAAATGCGGGGTGGTACCGGCATGTGATCAGCGTAGAATCGGCACTTTTGTCGTACGTTAAAGGAACAATACTGCCCTCATTTTCCCAAAATGAAACTACATTATCACCGAAGAACATTGATCTCTTCCTTGGTCGGGTGGCCCCACAGTCCCATCCTATCTTGGAAAAGTATTTACTACGATAAACTTCACATATGTATACCACATCTATATGACGTGAGTTCCTGGGCTGTCGGCAGTAGGAACTAGTGTCCTCATGCAAATTTAGTTTGTGTCTAGGTAAGATGAAAATCGGGTTAGAAGATCGATGAGCTACTCCGCCGAACTGCTGAATTTGTAAATGCTTATAAAGTGCGAGAGCGTGATCCGAGGTCATAGATCCAATGCCATGGTTTGAGGGAACGTTCCGGAAGGACGTCAATTGGTGGAGTGTTTTTTTTCTTGAAGGAAGACGCGCTTGAGCGGATGAAGTTAGGGCGCTCATCTGAAGGTCCGACCCTGAACTCGGTTTGTTGGGTTTCTTCCTTTCCTTTCCTCAGCGAGGACGTTGGAACCGAGAGCGCCGAAGACGTAGGATATGGCTCGTCGGGGTCGTTTAGAAGTAATGTAATGGATCTACAGGTAGGTCGACAGGAGTAGGTAGCGACTGCGACGTTCAATTTAGCGCCGGTACAGTACGGTGGCAAAAGGCGGCATTGGAGCATGGGCTGTACACATAGTTTCTCAGCTCATAAGCTCAAGAGAACTTGTGAAAAGCCATCATAGGCTGTAACAAGCTTTCTCGACGCGTCAGGAATGGATTTTATGTGACCTAAAAGAGACGCACTCTATCAGTGCCCCTAGTAGCGGCACTCCTACATGTCCAAAGCGACGTTCATCACAGAGAAAATTTTTCTAAGTCAAATATAGCGGTCTGTCCATGCTCCATACGACTCCCGTTCATCACAAGTCAAGCATTTCTGGAGATCCGAATCAGGATTCCTTTTGCGTAAGAGAGGACCACTGGTAGCCAGGGGGACAGGTAGAATGCCTTCCTCGTCGAAAGAGCTATGCAAATTACTGCCGTTAGAAAGTCAAGCCTGCAGACGCGTCCAAGACTCACCGAACGACGTCCGGACGCTGGGAGGAATTGCCGACAAGACGATCGATAATCGATTGGGTCAAGGGTTAAATCTCAAATTGCGAGACCCTTCCACTGGATCAGGGAGTTACTACTTGAGGTTGTCGTACAGTCTTGTTAAACCTGGTCCAGTAGACGAGCTTTAGTTCAAACGTTTTTACCGCAGAGGTTTTGGATGGGAAAAGGGGAGGATGAGGGAAGCCAGGGGCGAAAGGTCGGACTCCGGGGCTACCCATGTCGTTCTCCCACGTGTCACTCAACAGTGCTTCTTCCGTTCTACCCGTCTCCTCGACTTCGGTACCGCTCCGCTTGCTGGGCTTTGTGCAATAAACCTGTAGCTTGATATCGGCTCCAACCGTAAGACGAGGAGGAGGACTAGCCAGTAGGCAAGGTTTGTCCTCCCTGAACACTGTTTTTTTCCCCTGCGCTTATCGAGTAAGCAGCTTTACAGGTTGGAAATGGCTTGAGAGCCTTGCACTATCTCTACATACCACGACCGACCCCTGCCTCCGATGCATTCAAGATCTCAGACTCTGATTAATTGAATTTTGGCTTCACAAGCGGGGGGGGGCACTTGTGACCCATTGTCTGTTGGTGTTGAACAAGTTCGTGTGCAAGTTTGTAGGCTGCTAGGAGGAATTATTCGTAGCTGTCGGGGGCCATTGAGCTGATCCGTAATGTTTGAACGATCACGAAAATGGTGTCGTACTAAAGCTTGGTGAGTGCTTTCTCAGTTTCTATAGCTTATGTTCAAACCAATAACTAAGTCTTTCTTCAAGGAATCCGAAGAGTCGAGGTCTCGCCGAAATCACGGAGAGCTTCTCGATTGTCGTGTTCTTGCTTCGGACGTTCGAACTCAGTTTTGGACCTGCCAGCCCTCCTCCCTATTTGCTAGCACTCTATTGGCAGGTCGGCTTTCAGTGGCTTTGTGGGCGTTACCGGAATGCCACTCAGCTGGATGTCTCCTTGCAGGATGGACCTGAAACGGAATCGCACCAGCTGGTCAGAGCTCGTGCACTTGCCCCTTGATATCAATTTCTCAAGGAGAACCGGAGACTCTATTCGCATTTGAATGGCATCATGTCCTTCCAGCATGGGCCGAAGTCATCCTTTTTTGACGTGTTTGTCCAGTAAGTGGCCCAATGAAATGCGGACTTGCCATCAGAAACTAATATTGGTGTTCTTGGTTTCAGATTTGCAGAAAAGGGCGCTGATAAAAGCGCCTTGACGAGTGCTCTTCTGAGAACCCCTCAGAGAGATTACCTCACAGCTGCTATATGGACGCGTGTTTGCAAAATCAAAGCTTCTTGACCTCCTGCATCTCACCAAACCACGACATTACCTTACTGCCCAGTTTTGATATTCTAGCATCCGCTAGCCTACCTCGACACTTTCCCCCTCGTTTATCACGAAAGTCAATGCAGAGATGCGTCGATGACGCGTGCTCTAGTCCCTTGAAGGATATACCTTTGTCCTTCAATGACGTTTGGAACTTCCTGGGTGTCGACCTCATTCCATTCTTCATGACCAAAAGCCATCCCACAGAAGTCCACCCACTCATCGGTCGCCACCCCTTCATGCGTACATTAAATCAAGTAGTTTGCCCTCGCGATGCTGTCCTTGACCGTCACCTTCCTCCACGTCATGATCTCACCTTTTCACCTTTGCACAATCAAACGTACCTTCGAGCGTTTCCCTCCTTCAAGAGAGAAAACAAGTCAACGACACGTTGTTCGTGCGTCTTCTCGCCCTTGCACTCACCTCCTGGTGTGTGTTGACCAAATCACGTCCGGCGTGATCAAACGTTGTCTCAAGTTTCTTTCAACTCGCCCACCGATCCGAGACTTCCCCTCACCTACGCTCCCTTTCTGTTCATCCCCCTCTCCCTCTTGGATGATGCGCTACGACGGATTGACCATGAGCCTTGAACTTCAACCCAAGAGATTGGAGTTCTCGAGCGAGTGTGGTAGATGGTAGAAAGAAATACGATTGTTTGCAGGTGACAACAAATCCGGGTGGCTCGTCTTGTTCTCGTTCAGCTTTGTGGACGAGTCGTGTAATAGAAGATGAGTCGTTCTCGCCAATGCGACCTGAGCCGAGGGTGAAAGTGGTATTTGTGGAAAGAAGACCATACTTTGATCTTTGTTGTCCCCGTGATGCGCTTGGACCGCACCCCTATTCGGTAGTTTACACTATACAGACACGTCTACCTCGTGAGTAGCCCACTTCAATGTGATTTTATTTTGCTGACTTTTTCTCTTTGGAATCATAGGCGAAGGTGGTAGCTGATTGGTGCTCCTCAGCAGATGCTCTCTAGTCAACCATTCCAAGACCAACCCTCATACCGATGATCATGAGTCCTCGAAGCTGAGCTGCTTCAACATGCTCATTACCATGTTCTTCGATGTCCCCATCCTCCCTTCGTAGCGAGGCCTCACTACTCACTGTGTCTACCCTTGTTTGTCTGGTGATGTACCCTCGTACCTAGCTCCCGTCTTCGAGGGGCGGCTGAAGTACGCATCAATGGCGCGTGTTCCTTAGCCTTGTATTTACCTCCTGAGACGTTCGGGTTTTGTTACGTGTCGTGTCCACCATCTATACATATCGTGGTTGAAGGTCATGTCAAATCTTCTTTCAGCACCCTTTTTCACGGGATACTCTATATCATCATGCACTTCTATTTTTCCTTCGCCCTCACTCAGTGCTGGAGTTGTGCGCTGAAGAATCGACTAGGATGGATAGACCTTTCAAAATGGGAAGACGTTGCATCAGTCATAGGGAGAGTGGTAGCAGAGCGTGGGCTTCACAGACTCCTTGTCCAGAGTGCAGCGAGCGACAAACAAAACCAAACTCGACGAGACTGTCGACAGCGTGCGCATTATGAGACAACTGCTCATACGTATCGTCGCGAGTCGCAAATATCACTGCTATGGAGATATTTCTTCGTGACTTGGCTACGACAATCTCCATTCACGGAGAAGAGCGCTTATAGTGTATCCTCTGATACATGGACCTCTTTCTCTGAGAGGTGGCGACGTAAATAGAATGAATCCTAGGGCCGTAGGGGGAGGAGATTGTTGTTATCTCCGCTGTCATCGTGAGCTACAATCGTTGAGTGTCTCTAGGCGGAGGGGCAGACTTGAGTGAGTGTTCTGAGATTCGTCCTTTCGGCTCATATAATAACTTATGACACTTTGGTCAGAAAGTTGGTGAAGGTGTCTCTCGCTTTCTGATACCTCACCTGCGCTGTTCGGCTTCGGTTTTCGTTTCCTCGGTTTTCATCACTACACCACCCCTTCTTTCCTGGTTGTCCCACCGGGCGGTTTCTTGACGGGTCTGAGATGTTACGGAGGGTATTACCTTGATTGGAATCTGCTCGAAAGAGGGACATGAATCGTTATTCCTAGGTGGTCAAAGTCTCGGCACACCTTCCTCAGTTAGCTCTCAACAGAGTCGGAAATGCCACTAGTAGTATTGATGGGATAGGCACCCAGCCATCCTTCTGGCATGGGTTATTGACCTGCGAAGCGGGCAGGACACATGGCCGCTCTGTCAACGTGCCTATCTTGTGAGTGGTCGAGTGAATCACGCTCTACCACTGAGAACTGACGATTTTGTCCTCGTGTGTTATGCAGCACACCCAGTCCAGAGGCAGCTCCTCGCACGCACCATGTACTGCACTTCAAGTGCCTCAAATGTGACCTGCTTTGACAACCTCAACCTCACGATGGTTTCTCTACCTCTCCGTCCATTCGAGCCATAACCTTATCACCCTGGGAGACTGACCTTCTGGTCGCCCACCAGCCTACCTTGACATTCTTGCCCATTTACTGCGGGAATCAAGGCGAAAATGTGTCGATGACGCATGCTTTTTTCACCCTCCTCGGACGTACCTTCAACAAACTCCGGGTCCCGGCGACGTCGGCCTTATCGACCAAAGGCCATCTTACGGAAGCCCTACCCACTCACCAGTTACTATCCTTCCATGCTTACATGAAGTCCAGTGTTCTTTACTTCGCATTACTCTCTTCAACTTCACGGATATGATCTCGCCTTGTTATTAACCCTACCTCCCAGCTTGACCGACAAACTGTCTTCGTGTCCTTCCCCTCCTTGATACCGAAAGCCAAGTCAAAGATGCGTTGTTAGCGCGTTTTTTGCGACTTTGCACTCACCTACTGGGTGTGTTGGCCGTATCGCGTCCGTCGTGATGGAACAATTTCTCAAATTTCCTTGAACCCATCTACCAATCGCATACATTACTCTCACTTACCCCGCCTACCATCTTTTGTCCTCTCTATCTCTCTGGGACGATATGCTACGAAGGGTCAATGACGGAATGAGCAGAGCAAGTAGATCTCCGATGATGCGGGTCAGAGTGGTCGCTCGGTGAGCGGTAGAACAAAACATGATTGTTGCCAATGGCGAGCATGACGCGTCGTGTGTGCTTGTCCAGCTCTGCGGGCGAGTCGTGGAATAGAAGGGGAGTCAGTGGTCTTGGTGATGAATTATTCTCGTCAATGTGGCCCGGCCCGAGGGTGAAGATTGAAGGGGTGGTGTTTGGGAGAAGACCACTTAACGCACTAGACTGACGTGGCTACGTCGTGAGTGGCTCTCTTCAACTCGGTTTCGACTTGAAAGCCTCACCTCCTTTTCCTTTGTTCGTAGGCGATAGTAGCTGGATGGCCTTTAACAACCATCCTCTGGACAACCATTCCGAAGGGTACCTACCTGCGTACCAAACAGCCATGCGTCCTCAAAGCTAAGCTAACCCTTCTTGCCATGTTCTTTGGTCTCTCCGTCGTCCCCTGTCTCCCCTTGTTACCCATGTCCCGCTATCAACTGTGTTCACAGGCTCCTGCTTATCTGGCGATATACCTAGCTTCCGTCTTCGAGAGGAACGGTTCAAGTGCGCATCAACAGCGCGCCCCCTCCCATTGTGTTCACCTTCAAAGACGTTTGGGCTTTGTTACGTGTCGTCCCCACCATATGCACCTATCGTGACCAAAAGTCATGTCAAATATTCTTTCAATGTCCATTTTAACGGGATATATCATCGCACACTTCTGTCCTTTCTCTGTCCTGGCGCACTGAACATTTGTAGAAGAAATTTGCAAGTAAGTATGTCACCCCCATACCCTTGATTTCTATTCATCTGATATTGTCTCTCTGTAGCTGGAAGCTTTGCTCTCCGCGCCAGCCACCGACGCGTTAAGCTGTTCATCTTTGCCGTCCTGATCAGCTCTTGTCTCATTTCACATACTGCGTGCTTAACAGTGTTCATTTACGATCCCCATGCATATGTGTCCTTCTTTGTTTTTATTCTTTGGGATGATGTATTGACTGAGGAAATGATTTAACACCATAATGAGCAAATGGGCCTCCCAACGGACCTGCCATTTCTTCTGCTGAAGGCCAATGCCTGCAGCTACGGAACATAAGGGACAAATCTGCGCAGCACGTTGATAATTTTGTTCACCCCTACCTTGAAGGGCATGCTGTGAAGGGTCTTCTTGAAAAGGGGGGCGGTGACGTCGGCAGCGATGTGTCATGGAACCATCCCATCGCTGGAGAGTACAACTTTGAAGACCAGTGTGGTAGGCTGAAATGTTAGGTCTTCTACTGTTCGCTCCTGTACTAATGCACTTCAGTCACCCTTTATCTAGCCGTCTGACTATGTGGGGGTGGGAGGAGGTATATGGAGGAGGTCAAAGCACCAGTTCGACGATACATTATAAAGGGATTTGGCTTCCCAGCTTGTTCAAAGTTGTCTTCCGTCCATTGTCCCGGTATGGCAATGGGGCTTAACTCAGAAGGCACAAAACTTGATCTATACTCTCCTAGTGGCTATCATCGCCCCATTCGCTTCATATACTCATGGCTATCCTATTACCACCTTTTCTACGTATAAATGGCCCTTTCTCCCAAAAATGTTCTGCAATCGAGTTTCATATGCCAGGCGAAGGCTGAAGGCCACCGCATTCTCCACGCAGTTTCCTCCTGGTGTAAGTCTCCAAGATTCCTGTAATCCAAGTCAAGACATCTGCATGACTGAGGCATTTGGGATTCGGTGGTGCAGCCAAGTCTTCGAGCTAGTAGGGTCATACAGCAGCCGTCGGACGTTGAACGTCAAACAGGTGGGCCATTTCAACGTGTTTGCAGGTTCATCGATTAGGTTGCTTTCAGCCTGGGCATCGCTCCGCTGAGAGTTTTTGGTATGGGGAAGTAGTCAGGTTTCAGTTCCAAGGTCTATGCTAAGTACGATCATTTTCGTGGGGAGAAGTCATTGTCAAGTATAAAGCCCGGATTTCGGAGCGGAACCCACCATTCTCCCACGCCGTGCCTTTTCACGCCTTTTCACGCCGAGCGGACCCACAAACCATGAGGGTTAAACGTTAAACAGTAATCTCGCATTCCTCGTACGATATCGATTTTGAAGACAGTATAACTCGATAAACCGGCTAGCAGCCGAGGTTTGTCTTCGGCTGACATCGTTTTTGTGCTTGATTACTGATTATTCTCGATAGGGCGAGTAATTTTACAACATGCGCAATCTCTGTAGAACCGCCGATTTATCCCATCGCAAGAGTCAAGATTTATCTTGCCGGACCTTTGTCCAAGAGCTCAAACTCGATACCCATTGGGACTGGGACGTTTCATTTGTCCTTTAACGCCTACGGCTCTGCTAGTAGGACACTCGTGCCAAGCTTGTAGGAGGAATGTCTCTTTGTTACTGTCGTCGTACTGCGTTGCATCACTCTGGTGGCTAGAGGAAGTGGGCATCAAACTAGAGTATTTTATGTGGTTTTTCTATGCTTTTCTTTAGCCATATTTTAATTCACATTGTTTATTAGGGAGTATTTATGCTGATGCTAAGGACCTGTATAAGGTCGATAGGACCATGGGATGGTACTGCATCCACGTTGCCATGAGTTGCGATCTTTGAGTGAATGTGACGGGAAAGGCAGATCTGTGAGTGAATCGCGATCTCAAGTCTAGCTCATACACTGATTTATGTCTCTGGAAGTCGAGTAGACGAGGTTTCGCTTCTTATCTTTTGATGCGCAAATTTTCAACCCTTGAGCTCTGTTTTCTGCCTGCTAGTCATCACTATCATGGCTGAAATCCTTGTGGGTTCAAATGCAAACCCTCTGAGAAGGTTGAACTTGGTCCACGTTTGGATAACATGACACGAAGACCAGACACGACCATTTCAACCCTTGAGCTCTGTTTTCGGCCTGCTAGTCATCACTATCACGGCTGAAATCCTTGCGGGTTCAAATGCAAAACCCTCTAAGAAGGTCGAACTTGGTCCGCGTTTGGATAACATGACACGAAGACCAGACACGACCGGGCGGGATTTCATTTTCGGCGTACCTGTCTTGTGAGTGACTTTTGAAACATGTTATCAACAAAGAGGACCGACAATGACCTTGTCTCTAGTTCTACAGACGATGTTAATCTTTCAACCGACTATGGTGACGCAATCATTTGATCGGAGACCTACTCACAATCAACGTGCTACTCTCTGCGCCCCCGAATACCTCATCATATCCTCTCTTCGACGCCGACTCTTACCCTTAATCCTTGTTGCGTATCGCATTCACCTCCAGCATATCTGTCTATGTATCTCCACGTCCTTTTTCCATCTACTTCCACGGAGAAGCAGTCAAAGACACGTCAATAACACATGTATCTCTCCCACTGAGTGCTTACCTGACATTTTGGTGTCATTCGCGTACCGCCTCGTGGAACACCCACATTATTCGTATCTCCACGTCCTTTTTCCATCTACTACCACGGAGAAGCAGTCAAGGACACGTCAATAACACATGTATCTCGCCCACTGAGTGCTTACCTGACATTTTGGTGTCATTCGCGTACCGCCTTGTGGAACACCCACATTATTACATCCGTCTTGATATAAGACCGGCCCAATGAGGCTTCAATGCACCAGTTCCGGTGCAACTAGATATTCAATACTTCTTTGCGATGGACTCATATTTTCAGGTTTCACCATTGCACCGCGTCATATCGCTTCCATGTCCACGCCAAAGGTCCTTCACCTGCACAAGGTCTTTTTGAAATTTGTTTTGTCCTCCATCTTTGGGTTTTCGATCTGATATATGCGGTTTCCGGGGTCCTCCTTCCGCTGGAACATCTCGTTTAACGGTTGGCAATGGTAAGTTGTGATTTCTTTCTGATATTGAGTGCGCCATCTCACGGTGATATTCCTCTCTTGCATTTGCAGGTCCATGTTTAGGAGTGCTGGCGTGTCGTAGGCATTCTGAAGGCTCCATCAACGTCTTTCGGGACATCTTCGAATCTCTGGCCCGTTGTGCCCGATCCTTTCACCTTCAAACGGAGTACGAACGTTCTCCACAATTACACGCACGTTTTTGTCAACCTCTGATAGTACGCTTATCGATTCAGCGTTCACGAACGCGTCGTGAAGGATCTGCGATAAGGCGCTTACATGTCACGCCTGTAACTGCGTGACTCCACGGGTCGCGATGCTGCATAACTGCTTCACAACGGTGTGCATGCATATTATCGCGTTTTTTGTCTGGTCCGCCCACCATCATATGCGCTCATTGTTCCGAAATGCGCTTTGAACCTTCACTCGCAAGGCGCTTATTGTCACGCTCGTCGTGGCCTGATTTGATGGCACTTCGTTGCTTCATCTCTGTCTCTGTGCACAACTAGCCTATCTTCATTTTACCTGTATATACTCACAAGACACGGTTTCCGTGGGCCGCATCTCAGCCTAGATAAGAAATTTCAAAGTAAACTTTACTTTCGTCGCTACAGCCTTGTATAGGTTGTGTCAAGCCGCGTTCTGGAGGGATGTCAATTAATAGAATATTTCTCTTATCCATGGAAGATCTATTTGAGCAGTTGATGAAGCTGGGGCTTCTCAGAACCGATCCTGAATGCGATTTGTTGGGTTTCTTCCTCTCCTGCGTCTAACAAGGACTTAGGATATGGAATATGACTCGTTGGCTCGTCGATAAGCTATCCAATGTATCTATGGACAGTCAAACAAGGGTAGTTACAAGGCGGCATTGAAGCGTGGACCCTACATCCCAAAATTTGAGCGATATATCCCAGAAAGAAGACGCATACTTTGTCGACGTTGATACACCCACAGCAACACTTTACCATTGTCTAATTGACTGTCTTTACCTCACAGGGGAGGCTTCTCCAGGCTGGACCTAGTGGTCTCTCCATGCTCAATATGCCTCCTGTCTGTGACGTTTGTCATAAGTCGTGTGTTTCTGGAGATTTGAGCCAAGATTCCTTTCGTGTTGGAAAGGACCTCTAGTGGGGCGGAAGACAGGTAGAATATATTTTTCGTCGGACGAGCTGTGCAGAAGAACCGCTGTTAAAAGGCCAAGCCTGTTGACTTACCGAACGGCCTTCATCGCCGACAAGATGCTCGGGCTAGACAAAGCCGACTCAAGCCAGCAAGAAATAGCACAAGGGCTCATAAAAATATCATGATGAAGTTCAAGATAATATATCGGATCATAAAAGACGGGATAGAGCAATGGATCATGAGGAGTATCAAACGGGGGACAGTCCAGCTCGTCAAGGACGCGAAAGGCCCTACAAGGTTGGTGCACCAGGAAAAGCTAGATGAAAGGACACAATCAGAACAGTGTTTCAAAATACACAGAGCAACGCATACCGGGCCAGAGGCGGTCAATGCTATAAGGATAACAAGAATACACGGAGCAGCGGTAGGAGCAAGGAACGAGCACAACAAAATAGAAAGAGAGGGAGAGGGGAAGTATAAGGCGAATAGTCCAGCACACCCTCTGTTCGATGCGTCGATGCTAGAACAACTCAAAAGGGAATTTCCAGAACAAACCAAGAAAATTAAGAACCACAATGCCCAATCAACCTATGTTCCATATAAGTACAGATTAAAATTATTTATATCCAAGGAGCCGAGGCAACAGGCAAAGTCATTTGGGAAGCACAAGCGGCGGGCAAAGTCACTCGAGAAGCACCGAGAAGCGTGAAGAGCGAGGCACGCGTCAACCACACAGGTCAGAGGTCAGCCACTAGATCTAACCAAACGCGGGTAGACGTCGCTAATAGCTATTAACTGAATCCACGTAGCGGGCTCTTTAGTGATGTTCAGTCTCTGACCTCCGCCCAAGAAAACCACTCTGAGGCACGAATGGGATATCGGTGTCAGCGCAATAATAGCATGCCTCTATTATGCAACGTCGAGAGGACGAGAGTGCGTATCAATGCATGGCTAGAGGTAAGCACTCAACCTACAATAAGCCTGAAACCCAAGAGGGGAACCAACTGACATGTCCATTAGACGGTCAAGATTTCAAACCGCGTCAACCAATACGTCGAGCCGGAAGACCTCGAACCCCGTTTGAGTACGGACAACACATTCGTTGTAGTCTGATTCAGAGTCACCCTTGCCAGGACTTGGACGCCAGGAGTAGATACACCAAGAACTGTATATTCATGTCGCGCAGATCGCATCTGGTTTGCGAGGAGTGTGTTCGGGAGGGAGAGGGCGGAATCGGCGGCATTGAAGGACTGCAGCGTGCTTATAAATCAATGGTAGGACCAGGCAATGGTCATTTGGCTGAAGGAAGGGAGCATTCTTGGTTGACAGAACCCTCCTCTTGCTTCGCAGAGTCGGGGATCACTTGCCTCTGGGCACAATGGTGGAACCAGATTCACCGCTAGCTTGACTGGGCCAACACTTGCCAACAGTAAGTTGCTGGGAACAAAAACAACACTGGCATCAACAACGACTGAGGGACCGGTTGATGATAAGCCACCACGAGTGTCTTCTCCTCCAAACCTTCCATCATTGGCACAAATAGCCTTGGAACAACTTAACTCGGATGCGAACACCCACTATCATAGGCCAATGTACAGCATCTACAACTTATGTGATGACAATCGGAGAAGTACTGTCTACGGCAGCCAGTGCTAGCCGCTACACGCACGATGCACCGCTAGTTGCGAAAAAAACGATGCGGAAGGAGGGGTTTTGGCGATGATGAACGGGATCTATACTAATAGCACATTGGAGTTCTGTACGATTCTGCAGTACTGTAATAACATCATTATTCTGGGCCATGAATGGCTGTAGGTTCCCACTAAGAAGACAGATAACATAGACACGGCAGCGCGCACCACAGGTTGCTGGAGTGTTGGAGCAGTTAAAAGGGGACAGCGAGTGGCTGTAAACTAACTGCAGCAACGGGAAATCAGGTGCACAACGAGAGAGGCAACATGATAGGAAAAAGGCCACAACGGCAAGGGTGAGGCTGGTGGTGATGATGCCACGCCACATTCAAAGGCGGCACACTGCCTGAGGCCTGGCATAATGTGAGCCTTCAGCTCTGAGACGACCTTCAGTCATCACGAAACAGGCCAACTGCCTTGGCCTGGACGCGGGGAAAACCTTTAGCTTCAAAAGAGGAAGCCTCTAGCTTCAAAGGGGGGAAGCCCATTGCTTCAGAAGCCTTTAGCTTCAAAGGGGAAGCCTATCGCTTCAAAAGGGGAAGCCTCTAGCTTCTAATGGGCATGCTATCCGCGCAAAACAAGGGGGGTGACCAACCGAGCACCTATGTGACATGAGTGGATCCACCTTGAAGCCGGGCTCTATGGGTTCGAATTTGATTGGAGGATCTCCGACTCATCGCTCGGGCCAGCCGCCTTCGAGGCTGGCTCAAGATCCCCGTCCTCAACGTAGAGCCTTCTTGGAAAGGAGCGTACTCCCTGGGGTGGGGGCCAAAACAGTGTGAGCCATTTGATGCCTGGCAATGTGGGCCGGCCGCTCGTGAGTGGCTTGTGGGTCAACAGTGGCAGGTTGGCGGTCGACCATGGGATGCAGGTCAGCACCAGGAGGATTGGTGGCAGACGGGTTGGCAGACAGGGGG
>KQ962326.1:34564-59414 GCA_001563735.1 Leucoagaricus sp. SymC.cos | reverse complement strand
CCCTTGAGGGGTGGCAGAGGCAGCAGAAGGACCAGCGGTGTTGCCCAGGTTGAGACCGTGCAGGAGTTGCGTCATACGAAGGTGAAGAAGGCATGAATGCCAGGACGGAGCATGCGTGAAAGGACAAGTGAAGACAAGAAAGTAGCCAGTGAGGGTAATCAACGGTGTTTCGTTGAGTTGCGAGTCGATGAGGTGGTTGAAGATGAGGAACCGTTGTAAGCTCCATGCCGCTGCTGTTCGACTGGACCCTTGCTCAATTAAGCACGAGGTGTCACACTGTGACGCCGCTGGTCAGATTTGCTTGTCATCTGCCTTATCTCATACATATCGTCGCAAGTCCCGAACATCGTTGCTACGGAGGCTTTCTTTCGCGATTTGGCTGTGTCAATTTCTATTCACAGAGAAGAGTGCTTATGGTGTATCCGCCAGTCTGTGAGGTGGAGACGTAAATAGAGTGAATCCTAGGGCTGCGGGAGGAAGGGATTATTGTTATCTCCACTGTCATCGTGAGCTACAATCGTCGAGTGTCTCTAGGCAGAGGGGCAGACTTGAGTGAGTGTCCTGTGATTTGTCCTTTCGGCTCATATAATAACTTATGACACTTTGGCCGTGAAGGTGTCTCTCGCTTTCTGATACCCCACCTGCGCTGTTTGACTTCGGTTTTGTTTCCTCAGTTGTCATCACTACACCACCTCTCCCTCAGGTGTTGGCTCTCAACGGAGTCAGGAGTGTTACTGGTAGTATTAATGGAATAGGCACCCAACCATTCTTTGGGCGTACCCAACCATTCTTCGGGCGTGGGTCATTGACCTACGAAGCGGGCATGACGCATGACCGCTCTGTTAACGTGCCTATCTTGTGAGTGGCTGAATGAATCACACTCTACCACCTCAAAACTGACAATTTTATTTTCGCGTGTTACGCAGTGCACCCAGTCCAGAGGCAGCTCCTCACACGCATCATATATTGTACTTCAAGTGCCTCAAATGTGACCTGCTTTGACTACCTCGACCTCACGATGGTTTCTCTACCTCTCCGTCCATTCGAGCCACTACTTTATCACCCTGGAAGACTGACCTTCTGGTCGCCCACCAGCCTACCTTGACATTCTTGCCCATTTACTGCGGGAATCAAGGCCAAAATTCGTCAATGACGCATGTTTTTTCACCCTCCTCGAACGTACCTTCAACAAACCCCGGGTCCCCAGTGACATCTGCCTTATCGACCAAAAGCCATGAAAGCCCTACCCACTCACCAATCACTATCCTTCCATGCTTACACGAAGTCCAGTGTTGTTTACTTCGCACTACTTTCTTCAACGCCATGGATATGATCTCACCTTGTTATCAACCCTACCTCCCTGCTTAACTAACAAACTATCTTCGTGTCTTTCCCCTCCTTGACTCCGAAAACCAAGTCAAAGACGCGTTGTTAGCGCGTATTTTTGCAATTTTACACTCACCTACCGGGTGTGTTGACCATATCGCGTCCGCCGTGATGGACCAATTTCTCAAATTTCCCTTCGACCCACCTACCAATCACATACATTACTCTCACCTACTCCGCCTACCATCCTTTGTTGTCTCTCTCTCTGGGACGATACGCTCAAAAGGGTTAATGACGAAATAAGCAGAGCAATCCGATGATGCGGGTCGGAGTGGTCGCTTGGTGGGCGGTAGAACAAAACATGATTGTTGTCGATGACGAGCATGACGCGTCTTGTGTGCTTGTCCAGCTCCGTGGGCGAGTTGTGGAATAGAAGGGGAGTCGGTGGTCCTGGTGATGAGTTATTCTCGTCAACGTGGCCTGGTTTGAGGGTGAAGATTGAAGGGGTGGTATTTGGGAGAAGACCACTTAATGCACTAGACCGACGTGGCTACGTCGTGAGTGGTTCTCTTCAACTCGGTTTCAACTTGAAGATCTCACCTTTTCGTTAGTTCGTAGGCGATAGTAGCTGGATGGCCCTTGACAACCATTCTCTGGACAACCATTCTGACTCAGTCGACGATAACGAGGCTTCGAATAGCTCGACACGAGCCAACTGGTTCAAGAGCCTGGTCCGGATCTCCAATCAGCGGGATCTCCACATCAACGGCTTTGGTTCCGAGCTCTCACGAGTTTGCTCATCGCGGACGTGAGGCGTTAAAGCTTCAAAACCCGGGAGCTCAGGTACGGGTCAGCGAATCTCACGCCCATGATCATCTCAGCTTATCCTGAAGGGGTTAGGCAGGGCTCGGAAGGAGAAGAGTGGGTGGTCGAATGACGAGAGCCATGGGCTTATCTTCTATTCAGGCTGGTTCATCTCCGTTCGTCATCCAACGAGTGGCCAGATGGTAATAGACGGTAATTCAATTGAACAGCTAAAATGGCAAGAAAGGGGCCAGATCAATTTTGTGGGTTGGATCACCCTTTTTGCAGAAAAGGTGTGTATCCTTTCATTCAACTTGCTATCGTTTCCGTCATAGAGTATTAGGGGTGTGTTTGAGTAGAGTATGAAAGTGCTGAGCTGCGCATACGAGTGCAGAGAATTGCCACTTGAGCATCTGCCCATGCTATAGTTGGACCGTCGGGCCAGAGGCGGTATTCTCTAACGGAGATACTTTTTATATCCCATTCTTACGGGGACTGGTATGGAGTATGGATCCGGCATCTTTTTCGCAAGGCAATTTGCCGAGGCCGAATTTACCGTTCATTTTCTTTACTCAGTCAGTGTCATTCAAGCCAGGGCCCCGCTCAGCCTGTCTATCCATCGATCATTCGCACCTATCGGCTCATTCCCAGCTTTATATCACTCAGCCTGTACAATCATTCAATCACCATTACACTTGGTTTCTCATTCTACCTCACTGTTTCTGCGAGCTTGGAATATTATCTTGGCTTTCCTGTCCACACCTCGCGCCACTTCTACACACTACCTGTAAATGTCTACTTCAGTTTCAGACTCCCTCTGGTCAACATCACAGACAGCGAGTCTACAACAGAGAACTGGCAAAGCGCATATCGTTCGACAAAGTCTACGGGGAATTTTATGTTGCTCTTGTATGTCGCCATTTGAATTCAATCATGGTAGTTCAACTAATACATAGTGCATAGGCCTGATGTTACTCGTTTATATATCTATCTATGTGAGTGAGTTTGATTTCAGCTCACCACTGACACGCCGGTAACACACTGAATAGTGGCTGCTTGGCTTTTTCCTTCACCACGATCGATCCAGTCGAGACACCTTCATTCACATCCGTACGTCGACCTCATTCAAACAAGGGTTTCTTTCCTGCTTCTAACCGTGCCTTGTTATAGTTTCTTTCCTTGCTACTATTTCCTCCGCAAAGGTGAGAATTCACTGTCTGCCCATGAGCTATCAGTTGAATTACTCTCTCAGTTTCTACATCAGCTTTTGGGTTTTACAACTGAAGAGCTGTCTTTGCGCATCAACCCAGTACTAAGGCTTGCTTGGCTACCGAGAAATTCTCGGGTAAGTTAATTCATTGTCACGATGGGATGGTCAATGATGGGTGCATGATGGGACAGGGAAGCATGTAAGGCCAATCATCACTTCTTTCCTTGCTACTATTTCCTCCGCAAAGGTGAGAATTCACTGTCTGCCTGTGAGCTATCAGTTGAATTACTCTCTCTCAGTTTCTACATCAGCTTTTGGGTTTTACGACTGAAGAGCTGTCTTTGCGCATCAACCCAGTACTAAGGCTTGCTTGGCTACCGAGAAATTCTCGGGTAAGTTGATTCATTGTCACGATGGGATGGTCAATGATGGGTGCATGATGGGACAGGGAAGCATGTAAGGCCAATCATCATTGGCGAAGGCAATCTCATACTGATAATCTCCCTTGAATTAGTAGGCGAGACTCAGAACAATTAGATTCGGAGAACTTGTCCGCGGCTTACAGGGGATCATGTGCCTTCATCGCAAGTATCGCACAAGAAGCCATCAGAGGAACAGCACTTTTCAACTTACAAGGCAGTGATGCTCAATTCATTGTCGACTTCCTGAATGAGGTGGGCTGCCGTAGCCCAATGATTCATCAATTGCTTATACAATTTGATGACGCCAGCTCTTAGAAAACGACAGCATTCCGGGCGTTCGGAAGGAGCATCTCCTCTTTCTCCTGACCAACCTTGCTAAATCAGCACAAGTCTTCCCCAACTGCTTCAAACTTTCAGATGTATACTGCAACCTACTTGATGATCCCGTTGAAGGAGGGGGATTCGGCGATATTTTCAAAGGGGTTCTCAGAGATCAGCCGGTTTGCGTCAAAACTGTTCGCGCAGGCGGAGAACGAACAATCTTGAGGGTGTGTTACTTTGGCTTCATCTCGCAGCGGTAATGACCTTTCTGAAACTTCACACCACAGGCGCATACTAAAGAGCTTGTCCTTTGGGCTCATCTGTCACATCAAAATGTTCTTCCGTTTTATGGCGTATACGCTCCTCGAGAACCTATCCAAAGGGTCGGCATTGTTTCACCGTGGATTGACAATGGCGATCTCGATGTATATCTTACAAAACATCCTGGGTCTCCTCGACTTCCCTTCGTACGTCTACTAGCCTTTCTCGCCCCTGATTATCTGATACGAGTGCACTAGATCTCAGATATCATCTCTGGCCTTGAGTACCTGCATAACCTCAACATTGTACATGGCGATATTAAAGCGGTATGAAAGTCATGGTCCCTTTCGACATATGCTAATTCTATTTTCTAGAAAAATATACTGGTTTCAAACACTGGCCATGCCATGCTTGCCGATTTTGGTATCTCTCAGATCATGGTATCGGCAAATATTCAATCCCAGTCGGGCATAGGAACATGGCGGTGGATGGCTCCTGAGCTCCTTGTGCAAGGCGCTCCATTCACCAGAAAGAGCGACGTTTGGGCATTCGGGTGTACCTGCTATGAGGTGCTGTGTTATCACATGAACCGTTTGTTGATTTCTAATGACAGTTGCCCACTTCTTAAAGGTTTTGACGGATAATATGCCATTCTATCAAATTACAAACAACGGACAGGTAATAGTTGCACTCTCCAATGGCCAAACTCCGCGACGCGTTCCCCTTGTTGATCCCTACGCACACGACGGAGAACTGGAAGAGAGGATATGGGAATTATTAAGAACTTGTTGGGCTAACGATCCTAACCAGCGCTCGACGTCCCTCAAATTGAAATGCAATGTAGTTGAGTGGAGGTTCCAAGATCAACGCCCAAGTGATAACGAGTGCAACAGCATCTCGAAAACCAAGAGGTATCGGAGCTTCAATGGAGAAATTGACTACGTCCAGGTGTACCGGATCCTTGATCGCGTGAGTGACACTAAGGATCCCAAGTGCAATCACTGATCATTCTGAAGATTGTTGCTGGTCAGCCTCTAGCTAAAATTTGACTAGTGGAAGTTTACGAACCTACCTTGCATTTGTAACATGTGCCGCTGGCGGGGTTCTGTCAGAGGCACCACGTTCTCTGACCCAGTTTTTGCGGTCTTCTAAGCTTCATGTACGGGGTACCGACAGCCAGAAGCAGTAGAAATGGGAAGTAATAGACCGTGTTTTCAATATCGTAAAGTGGACTTTGGAAGAAACAGATGATAGATGTGTCGTTGTTGTCGTAGATAGACCCACAGTGTCAGAAGATATTGACTCTGCTACCTGATAAGCGCGAGGCTGATGAGTTGTTCCCACGGTCTTTCTGGTTCTAACTCCTTGTTGCTCAGCACTCAGTGCTCAACATCTGCATCAACCTTCGATCTTTCTGGTCTTCCTCCTTACAGATTGGCAGTGTCGGACAGGGACTCCGACCTTTACTCATCTTGTTTTAGCTGTCTTTCTTGTACCTCTAGCTTGTTTCAACAGACAATCTCAATCCTACCAATACTACAATGTTCTCCAAACCTTTCGCAATCAACGATCCGCGTTCAACGTCTTGAAATGCCCTTCCAAGCAATTTTGACTGACTGCTTATTCATTCACCATTCGGTTCCGCTCACATCTTCATCTCCGCCTTTTCGTTGTATCTGTACCCTGAAGCTTTTAGGAAGAATATCGAAGTCGCTTGGACCACCCAATGTCATGTCCGAGCGGCAGTTCATGTTAATATGCCTTTTTTTTCTCGAGGAATATAACCAAAATGCTGTATCAACTGATCCAAGCTCTGGATCCTCGAAGTCCAGTACACTAGACCCAATGCAACTAGTCCCCTTTTTGACGATGGACCCACGCTCTCAAGCCGCACTGTGCCACGCCCCAACGCTCTAGGCTCCTCTATGCTAACGGCCCTTTCAGAATTCTGCCACAACGACCTATGATTCTCAAGAGGATTCCAGGTCTCTGGTGAATTGATCTTCCGTCAGGCTTTTGGCTGTCGTATGCAGTTCCAGAGGTCCTCCTTCCGTCCATTGTTGAGCACCTTGATTCTCCGTAAGGGTGATGGCCCCCTTCTGATATCAAAAGCACAGTCTCACTGCGATCTTCCCATTTTGTGTTCGCAGGTTCGTGTTTGGGAATGTGGGCGTGTGGTAGACGTCTTCGAGGTTTAAAAAACGTCATCTTTTGGCCCTTGGGACATCTTTGAATCTGTAGCCCGTTGTGCTCGATTGCTCAGTCTTCAAGCCGAGAAAAACGTTCCATGAGACAATGCCCATGTTTATGTCCCCCTCCGATTGTACGCCTGTTGAGTTTGCGTTCACGAACTCGTTTTGAAGGATTTACAACCAGGCGTTTATCGTCACGCCTGTAACAATGTGACTCCGAAACTCAATCCCACGTCTTTCACATTTCCTTCGTTCACTACTGCATTTCAGATTCACTGGAATTTGGGGAATGGAGAGAGGATACATGCTCAGCTTTTGGTAACCTCAAGACCTGGAAGCACACGTTGGGTTCTTTGCCAGCGATGCTACATCTCCGGTGGGTTTTGACTTTGCTATGATTAATTCTGGCCTTTCGTTCGCTCGACTACTGCGGTAGCTAATTGTCTAGTAAGAGTGTGCATGCATATATGCACACCCTCCATCCCATCCGCCCGCTTCCAATCTCATTCATCTCTTCTCAATGTGGTTTGAACCCTCACTCACAAGGCGCTTATTGTCACGCTTGTCATGGCCTGATTTGATGGCGCTCAGCTTCTTTGACTACTCCTCACGAACCTTTGCCCGAAGTTCGAGTGATGCTGACTAGATTTCTTCGCATGAAAAATTAACTGAGCTTCTTCGTGTCTGCAATTATTTGTGAAGAGAATTGACGATGTGAGTGGACCGCAATACCCTACGTTCATTTAAAACACTCTTGCCTTACTAAATGCTGGCTACTTGTAGGCTGGGGCAAATTTCCGGCATCGTTGAATGTTTAGGCCAATGCTACCGTGAACCGTAACTCAGTTCTAGAAAATTTCACTCTGAGGTGAGAAGATTCAAGGTAAGCTTTGTTTTTGTTGCTCACTGCTCTCATTCCCACTGCTACACACTTGCATAGGTTGTTTCAAGGCGCGTTTTGGAAGGACAACCAGAAAAATAATAATTTTCTTATGCAGGAAAACGCATTTGAACAGTTACTGAAATTAGGATTGATGCTGAATTCGGATTGATGGGTTTCTCCCTTCCTTCGTCTAACAAGGACGTTGGGGATGGGAGGGCTTAGGAGACGAGAAGATTGTTGATAAGCAGTGTAATATTATAGGCGGTTGGACAAGTGTAGCTTGTGACTACGGCGCAGTGTTTTGAGCGCCAGTACAGTGTGGTGGAAGAAGGCGGCATTGGAGTATGAATTGTACATAGAAATTTGTAGACCAGGAGCTCGGTCCAACTGGTGTGTTAGGGAGAGAATAGAGTGGCATGGCCTTTCACAATCCGTTAGGAAGGGTTACGGAGAGAGAGATGAAAAAGACGCACTTCTTTGTCGATGCACCATAACAGCACTCCGGCAATGCGAAATCAATGTCCTTCGCAAACAGGTATTCTCCGGGTGAAGCGTGCGTCTCTTCCTTGTCATTAGTCGCGACTCTTTGGAGATCGGAGCCGGCATTCTTGCTGGGCGAGTGAGGCTATTGGTGGCCAGGCAAGGCAAGAAAATCTTCTTATTGAGCTAGCAGCACAAACAAACGGCAGTTGGAGAGTTGAGAGTATAGACGCGTCCCAAACCAGACGACGTTCAGATGTTGGAAAAGAGATTGCAGACAAAGTGTCCTCGAGCGCTTCATTGACACAGTTCCTTCCAGCCTCTGAACATCTTCTGGGAGTTTGGGACGCGTCTACACACCCAAATCTCCGACAGCCGTTTGTTCGTGTTACTAGCCCAATCAGAAGGTCTTCTACCTGCCTTGCCTGGACACCAATAGTCACACTCATCTGGCAAGAATAATAAAGTCATCCGAAGGTCCGACCTTGAACTCGGTTTGTTGGGTTTCTTCCTTTCCTTTCCTCAGCAAGGACGTTGGGGACCAACAGTGCTGAAGACATGGGATATGGCTCATCGGGGTCGTTTAGAAGCAATGTAATGGATCTACAGGTAATCGGACAGGAGTAGGTAGCGACTGCGGCGTTTTTGGCGCCAGTACAATGTGGTGGCAAAGGGGGACATTGGAGTATGGGCTGTGCACAGTTTCTCAGCTTACAAGTTCAAGAAAAGCCAGCATAGGTTGTAACAAGTTTTCTCAACGCGTCAGGAAAGGATTTTATGTGACCTAAAAGAGACGCACTCTGTATCAATACCCCTAGTAGCAGCACTCCAACATGTCCAAGGCGACATTGATCACAGAGAAAATTTTCTAAACCAAATGTAGCGGTCTGTCCATGCTCCATACAATTCCCGTTCGTCACAAGTCAAACATTTCTGGAGATCCGAATCAGGATTCCTTTTGCGCAAGAGAGGACCACTGGTAGCCAGGGGGGGCACGTAGAACGTCTTCCTCATCGAAAGAACTCCGCGAATTACTGCCGTTAGAAAGCCAAGCCTGCAGACGCGTCCCAGACTCACCCAGCGACGTCCAGACGCTAGAAGGATTTGCCGACAAGACGATCGATTGGGTAAAGGGCTAAATCTCAAATTGCGAGACCCTTCCACTGGATCAGAGAGCTACTGCTTGAGGATGTCGTATGGTCTTGTTGAACATGGTCCAGTAGATAAGATTTACTTCAAACTTTTTTACCGCAGAAGTTTGGATGGGAAAAGGGGGGAAGCCAGGGGCGAAAGGTCGGACTCCGGGGCTACCCATGTCGTTCTCCCACGTGTCACTCAACAGTGCTTCTTCCGTTCTACCCGTCTCCTCGACTTCGGTACCGCTCCGCTTGCTGGGCTTTGTGCAATAAACCTGTAGCTTGATATCGGCTCCAATCGCAAGTCGAGGAGGAGGACTAGCCAGTAAGCAAAGTTTGTCCCTCCTGAACCCCTTTTTTCCCCTGCACTTATCGAGTAAGCAGCTTTACAGGTTGGAAATGACCTGAGAGCCTTGCGCTATTTCTACATACCGCGACCGATCGCTGCCTCCGATGCATTCAAGACCTCAGACCCTGATGAATTGAATTTGGCTTCACGAGTGGGAAGGCACTTGTGATTCATTGTCTGTTGGTAGCAAGTCCGTGTGCAAGTTTGTAGTAGGCTGCTAGGAGAAATTATTCGTAGCTGTCGGGGGCCATTGAGCTGATCTGCAATGCTTGAACGATCAGGAAAATGGCGTCGGACTAAAACTTGGTGAGTGCTTTCTCAGTTTCTATAGCCCATGTTCAAACCAATAACTAAGTCTTTCTTCAAGGAATCCGAAAAGTCGAGGTCTCGCCGAAATCACGACGAGTTTCTTAATAGTCATGTTCTTGCTTCAGACGTTCGAACTCAGTTTTGGACCTGTCGGCCCTGCGTGGTACATCCTCCCTATTTGCTAGCAATCTGTCAGACCGGGTTTCGGTGGCTTTGCGAACATTACCGGAATGCCGCCTAGCTGGACGTCTCCTCGCAGGATGGACCTAGAACGGAATCGCACCAGCTGGTCAGAGCTCGTGCACTTCCCCCTTGATATCAATTTCTCGAGGAGAACCGGAGACTCTACTCGCGTTTGAATGGCATCATGTCCTTCCGGCATGAGCCGAAGTCATCCTTTTTTGACGTGTTTGTCTTGTAAGTGGCCCAATGAAATACGGACTTACCATCAGAAACTCATTGGTGTGCTTGGTTTCAGATTTGCAGAAAAAGCGCTGATGAAGGCGCCTTGACGAGTGCTCTTCTGAGGACCCCTCAAAGAGATTTCTTCACAGCTGCTATATGGACGCCTTTAAATGTTTGCAAAACCAAAGCTTCTGGACCTCCTTCATCTCATCGAGCCACGACATTACCTTACTGCCCAGTTTTGATATTCTAGCATCCGCTAGCCTACCTCAACGCTTTCCCCCTCACCTATCACGAGAATCAATGCAGAGATGTGTCGATGACGCATGCTCTAGTCCCTTGAAGGATATACCTTTGTCCTTCGATGACGTTTGGAACTTCCTAGGTGTCGACCTCATTCCATTCTTCATGACCAAAAGCCATCCCACAGAAGTCCTACCCACTCACCAGTCGCAACCCTTCATGCGTACATGAAATCAACTAGTTTGTCCTTGTGATGTTGTCCTCGACCGTCACCTTCCTCCACGTCATGATCTCACCTTTGCACAATCAAATGTACCTTCGAGCGCTTCCCTCCTTCAAGCGAGAAAAATAAGTCAATGACACGTTGTTAATGTGTCTTCTCGCCCTTGCACTCACCTCCTGGTGTGTGTTGACTACATCACGTCCGACCCAAACGCTGTGTCAAGTTTCCTTCAACTCATCCTCCGATCCGAGACGTCCCCTCACCTACACCACCTCTCCCTCTTAGATGATGTGCTACGGCGGATTGACCATGAGCCTTGAACTTCGGCCAGAGGGATTGAAGTTTGAGAGAGAGTGTGGATTGTTTGCAGGTGACAAGGAATTCGGGTGGCTCGTCTTGTTCTCGTTCAGTTTTGTGGGCGAGTCGTGCAATAGAGAATGAGTCGTCCTCGTCAACGCGACAGTGAAAGTGGTGTCTGGAAAGAAGACCAGTTGTCCCCGTGATGCGCTTGGACCGCACCCCTATTCGGTAGTCACACTATACAGACACGTCTACCTCGTGAGTGGCCCACTTCAGTGTGATTTTACTTCGCTGACTTTCTCTCTTTGGAATCATAGGTGAAGGTGGCAGCTGATCGGTGCTCCTCAACAGATGCTCTCTAATCAACCATTCCAAAATCGACCAACCCTCATACCGATGATCATGAGCCCTCGAGGCTGAGCTGCTTCAACATGCTCATTATCATGTTCTTCGGCGTCTCCATCCTCCCTTCATAGCAAGGTCTCGCTACTCACTGTGTTTACCCCTTACTTGTCTGGTGATGTACCCTCGTACCTGGCTCCCGTCTTCGAGGAGCGGCTGAAGTACGCATCAATGGCGCGTGCTCCTTGAGTCTTAGCTTTGTATTTACCTCCTTGAGATGTTCGGGTTTTGTTACGTGTCGCGTCCACCATCTATACATATCGTGGCTGAAGGCCACGTCAAATCCTCTTTCAGCACCCGTTTTCGCGGGATACTCTATATCATCATGCATTTCCATTCTTTCTTCACTCTCACTCAGTGCTGGAGTTGTGCGTTGAAGAATCGACCAGAATGGATGGACCTTTCAAACTGGGAAGATGTTGCATCAGTCATGGGGAGAGTGGTAGCACAGCGGGGGCTTCGCAGACTCCCTGTCCCGAGCACAGCGAGCGACAAACAAAACCAAACTCGATGAAACTATCGACTGCGCATTATGAGACAACTGCTCATACGTACTGTCGCGAGTCACGAATATCGCTCCTACGGAGGCTTTTTTTTCGCGATTTGGCTGCGACAATTTCTATTCACGGAGAAAAGCGCTTATGGTGTATCCTCTGATACCTGACCCTCTGCCAGTCTGGGAGGTGGAGACGTAGATAGAGTGAATCCTAGGACTGCAGGAGGAGGAGATTGTTGTTATCCCCACTGTCATCACGAGCTACAATCGTTGAGTGTCTCTAGGCGGAGGGGCAGACTTGAGTGAGTGTCCTGTGATTTGTCCTTTCAGTTCATATAAAAGCTTATGACGCTTTGGCCAGGAAGTTGGTGGAGGTGTCTCTCGTTTCCCTACTCCTACTTCCCGATTTTCCCGCCGGCTGGTAACCATACTTCGGGCATGGGTCATTGACCTACGAAGCGGGCATGACGCATGACCGCTCTGTTAACGTGCCTATCTTGTGAGTGGCCGAATGAATCACGCTCTACCACTCAAAACTGACGATTTTGTTTCGCGTGTTACGCAGTGCACCCAGTCCAGAGGCAGCTCCTCACACGCATCATATATTGTACTTCAAGTGCCTCAACTATGACCTGCTTTGACAACCTCAACCTCACGATGGTTTCTCTACCTCTCCGTCCATTCGAGCCATGACCTTATCACCCTGGGAGACTGACCTTCTGGTCGCCCACCAGCCTACCTTGACATTCTTGCCCATTTACTGCGGGAATCAAGGCGAAAATGCGTCGATGACGCATGCTTTTTTCACCCTCCTCGGACGTACCTTCAACAAACTCCGGGTCCCGGCGACGTCGGCCTTATCGACCAAAGGCCATCTTACGGAAGCCCTACCCACTCACCAGTTACTATCCTTCCATGCTTACATGAAGTCCAGTGTTCTTTACTTCGCATTACTCTCTTCAACGCCACGGATATGATCTCGCCTTGTTATCAACCCTACCTCTCGGCTTGACTGACAAACTATCTTCGTGTCCTTCCCCTCCTTGATTCCGAAAGCCAAGTCAAAGACGCATTGTTAGCGCGTTTTTTGCGACTTCGCACTCACCTACTGGGTGTGTTGACCATATCGTGTCCGTCGTGATGGAACAATTTCTCAAATTTCCTTGAACCCACCTACCAATCGCATACATTACTCTTACTTACCCCGCCTACCATCCTTTGTCCTCTCTATCTCCCTGGGATGATATGCTACGAAGGGTTAATGACGGAATGAGCAGAGCAAGTAGATCTCCGATGATGCCGGTCGGAGTGGTCGCTCGGTGAGCGGTAGAACAAAACATGATTGTTGCCAATGACGAGCATGACGCGTCTTGTGTGCTTGTCCAGCTCTGCGGGCGAGTCGTGGAATAGAAGGGGAGTCGGTGGTCTTGGTGATGAATTATTCTCGTCAACGTGGCCAGGTTTGAGGGTGAAGATTGAAGGGGTGGTGTTTGGGAGAAGACCACTTAACGCACTAGACTGACGTGGCTACGTCGTGAGTGGCTCTCTTCAACTCGGTTTCGACTTGAAAGCCTCACCTCCTTTTCCTTTGTTCGTAGGCGATAGTAGCTGGGTGGCCTTTGACAACCATCCTCTGGACAACCATTCCGAAGGGTACCTACCTGCGTAACAAACAGCCATGCGTCCTCAAAGCTAAGCTACTTCAGAACGCTCCTTGCCATGTTCTTTGGTCTCTCCGTCGTCCCCTGTCTCCCCTTGTTACCCATGTCCCGCTATCAACTGTGTTCACAGGCTCCTGCTTATCTGGCGATATACCTAGCTTCCGTCTTCGAGAGGAACGGTTCAAGTGCGCATCAACAGCGCGCCCCCTCCCATTGTGTTCACCTTCAAAGACGTTTGGGCTTTGTTACGTGTCGTCCCCACCATATGCACCTATCGTGACCAAAAGTCATGTCAAATATTCTTTCAATGTCCATTTTAACGGGATATATCATCGCACACTTCTGTCCTTTCTCTGTCCTGGCGCACTGAACATTTGTAGAAGAAATTTGCAAGTAAGTATGTCACCCCCATACCCTTGATTTCTATTCATCTGATATTGTCTCTCTGTAGCTGGAAGCTTTGCTCTCCGCGCGAGCCACTGACGCACTAAGCTGTTCATCTTCGCCGTCCTGATCAACTTCTTGCGTCATTTCACACACTGCGTGCTTAACAGTGTTCATTTACGATCCCCATGCATATGTGTCCTTCTCCTCTGTTTTTATTCTTTGGGATGATGTATTGACTGAGGAAATGATTTAACACCATATCGAGCAAACGGACCTCCCAACGGACCTGCCATCTCTTCTGCTGAAGGTCAATGCCTGCAGCTACGGAACATAAGGGACAAATCTGCGCAGCACGTTGATAATTTTGTTCACCCCTACCTTGAAGGGCATGCTGTGAAGGGTCTTCTTGAAAAGGGGGGCGGTGACGTCGGCAGCGATGTGTCATGGAACCATCCCATCGCTGGAGAGTACAACTTTGAAGACCAGTGTGGTAGGCTGAAATGTTAGGTCTTCTACTGTTCGCTCCTGTACTAATGCACTTCAGTCACCCTTTATCTAGCCGTCTGACTATGTGGGGGTGGGAGGAGGTATATGGAGGAGGTCAAAGCACCAGTTCGACGATACATTATAAAGGGATTTGGCTTCCCAGCTTGTTCAAAGTTGTCTTCCGTCCATTGTCCCGGTATGGCAATGGGGCTTAACTCAGAAGGCACAAAACTTGATCTATACTCTCCTAGTGGCTATCATCGCCCCATTCGCTTCATATACTCATGGCTATCCTATTACCACCTTTTCTACGTATAAATGGCCCTTTCTCCCAAAAATGTTCTGCAATCGAGTTTCATATGCCAGGCGAAGGCTGAAGGCCACCGCATTCTCCACGCAGTTTCCTCCTGGTGTAAGTCTCCAAGATTCCTGTAATCCAAGTCAAGACATCTGCATGACTGAGGCATTTGGGATTCGGTGGTGCAGCCAAGTCTTCGAGCTAGTAGGGTCATACAGCAGCCGTCGGACGTTGAACGTCAAACAGGTGGGCCATTTCAACGTGTTTGCAGGTTCATCGATTAGGTTGCTTTCAGCCTGGGCATCGCTCCGCTGAGAGTTTTTGGTATGGGGAAGTAGTCAGGTTTCAGTTCCAAGGTCTATGCTAAGTACGATCATTTTCGTGGGGAGAAGTCATTGTCAAGTATAAAGCCCGGATTTCGGAGCGGAACCCACCATTCTCCCACGCCGTGCCTTTTCACGCCTTTTCACGCCGAGCGGACCCACAAACCATGAGGGTTAAACGTTAAACAGTAATCTCGCATTCCTCGTACGATATCGATTTTGAAGACAGTATAACTCGATAAACCGGCTAGCAGCCGAGGTTTGTCTTCGGCTGACATCGTTTTTGTGCTTGATTACTGATTATTCTCGATAGGGCGAGTAATTTTACAACATGCGCAATCTCTGTAGAACCGCCGATTTATCCCATCGCAAGAGTCAAGATTTATCTTGCCAGACCTTTGTCCAAGAGCTCAAACTCGATACCCGTTGGGACCGGGACGTTTCATTTGTCCTTTGACACCTACGGCTCTGCTAGTAGGACACCCGTGCCGAGCTTGTAGGAGGAATGTCTCTTTGTCACAGTCGTCGTACTGCGTTGCATCACTCTGGTGGCTAGAGGAAGTGGGCATCAAACTAGAGTATTTTATGTGGTTTTTCTATGCTTTTCTTTAGCCATATTTTAATTCACATTGTTTATTAGGGAGTATTTATGCTGATGCTAAGGACCTGTATAAGGTCGATAGGACCATGGGATGGTACTGCATCCACGTTGCCATGAGTTGCGATCTTTGAGTGAATGTGACGGGAAAGGCAGATCTGTGAGTGAATCGCGATCTCAAGTCTAGCTCATACACTGATTTATGTCTCTGGAAGTCGAGTAGACGAGGTTTCGCTTCTTATCTTTTGATGCACAAATTTTCAACCCTTGAGCTCTGTTTTCGGCCTGCTAGTCATCACTATCACGGCTGAAATTCTTGCGGGTTCAAATGCAAAACCCTCTGAGAAGGTCGAACTTGGTCCACGTTTGGATAACATGACACGAAGACCAGACACGACCGGACGGGATTTCATTTTCAGCGTACCTGTCTTGTGAGTGGCTTTTGAAACATGTTATCAACAAAGGAGACCGACAATGACCTTGTCTCTAGTTCTACAGACGATGTTAATCTTTCAACCGACTATGGTGACGCAATCATTTGATCGGAGACCTACTCACAATCAACGTGCCACTCTCTGCGCCCTCGAATACCTCATCATATCCTCTCTTCGACGCCGACTCTTATCCTTAATCCTTGTTGCGTATCGCATTCACCTCCAGCATATCTGTCTGCGTATCTCCACGTCCTTTTTCCATCTACTACCACGGAGAAGCAGTCAAAGACACGTCAATAACACATGTATCTCGCCCACTGAGTGCTTACCTGACATCTTGGTGTCATTCGCGCATTGCCCCGTGGAACACCCACATTATTACATCCGTCTTGATATAAGACCGGCCCAATGAGGCTTCAATGCACCAGTTCCGGTGCAACTAGATATTCAATACTTCTTTGCGATGGACTCATATTTTCAGGTTTCACCATTGCACCGCGTCATATCGCTTCCATGTCCACGCCAAAGGTCCTTCACCTGCACAAGGTCTTTTTGAAATTTGTTTTGTCCTCCATCTTTGGGTTTTCGATCTGATATATGCGGTTTCCGGGGTCCTCCTTCCGCTGGAACATCTCGTTTAACGGTTGGCAATGGTAAGTTGTGATTTCTTTCTGATATTGAGTGCGCCATCTCACGGTGATATTCCTCTCTTGCATTTGCAGGTCCATGTTTAGGAGTGCTGGCATGTCGTAGGCATTCTGAAGGCTCCATCGACATCTTTCGGGACATCTTCGAATATCTGGCCCGTTGTGCCCGATCATTTCACCTTCAAATGGAGTACGAACGTTCTCTACAATTGCGCGCGCGTTTTTGTCAACCTCTAATGGTACGCTTATCGAGTTGACGTTCACGAACGCGTCATGAAGGATCTGCGACAAGGCGCTTGCCTGTCACGCATGTGACATCGTGACTCCACGACTCCAGATCCAACGTCTTTCACATTTACTTCGCTCTCCACTGCGTTGAAGGACCCACAGTCGTTCAGAGAATGGAGAGAGGATGTACTCTTAGCTATCTGAGGCCTCAAGTTGGGTTAGAATTTCGTCAGCGACACTATGTCAATGTCAACTCCCGATTTTGCTTCAATGGGTCCCAGCCTCTCATGTGTTCATCTACTGTGCTACATAACTGCTTCACAACGACGCGCATGCATATATTCACGTTTTCCGTTCGGTCTTCCCACCTCCAACTGCGCTCATTGTTTCAAAATGTGCTTTGAACCTTCACTCATGGGGCGCTTATCGTTACGCTCGTCGTGACCTGATTTGATGGCACTTCATTGCTTCCTCTCTGTCTCTGTGCACAACTATATTATCTTCATTTAACCGCATATATTCATAAGACACGGTTTCCGTGGGTCGCATCTCACCCTAGATGAAAAAATTCAAGTTAAACTTTGCTATGATTGCTACAGTCTTGTATAGGTTGTGTCAAGCCGCGTTCTGGAGGGACGTCAATTGAAGATCCATATGAGCAGTTTGATGAAGTTGGGAGCTCTTCAGAATCGATCCTGAATATGGTTGTTGGGTATTTTCTTCTCCTGTGTCTAACAAGGACTTGGTATATCGTTGACTCGTCGATAAGCTATCCAATGTATTTACAGACAGTCGAACAAGAGTATTTACATGGTGGCATTGGAGCGTACTTGCGTGTACCATACGTCTAGAAATTTGAGCGATATATCGTAGAAAAGAGACGCATACTTTGCCGACCTCAATGCACCACAGTAACACTGCCATTGCCTAATTGATTATCTTCACCTCATAAGGGAGGCTTCTCCAAGCTGGACCTAGTGGTCTCTCCGTGCTCAATATGCTTCCTGTTCGTGATGTTTGTCATAAGTCGTGCATTTCTGGAGATTCGAGCCAAGATTCGGTTTGTATAGCAAAGGGCCTCTAGCGGCGCGAGAGTCAGGTAGAATATATTTCTCGTTGGGCGAGCTGTGCAGAAGAACCGCTGTTAAAAGGTCAAGCCTGTTGACTTACCAAACGACCTGGAAGGAATCGCCGACAAGACGCTCGGGATATTGACGGCCTATTAGTCCGGCCGGTCAGATTGCTTCTGAAGAAGCTCAGTACGTCATCAACACAATCCGGTGGCTGAGATACATCGCGGTCTATACGCAGACAAAATTCTCGGAGAGGTTTTAAGTGAGAAAGATAATCGATAGCGCGAGAGTTCGGAGCAGACCCATGTCATTCTCCCACGTGGTCCCAACACAATGCTGCTTCCGTCTTCCGGCGTCCACCTCCTCAATTTCAGTCCTTATCACTTCCTGGCCTGGCCTTTTATTTTCGTGGACACCTGGCTCGATATCAGCTCTGGCTCAAAGATAGGCGTAGTAACGGCTGGCGGCTAAGGTCCGAACTCAGCCTACCGTTTTTGTTTTCTGCTCAGCTCACCAACATTTTCACCCTTTTTTTCAGTTGAGGAATTTTCATGCGGCGTCATTATGGGACACTTGCTTTTGTGTATCCTTGCGAATTTCTCTGCCACGAAACATTTCCTTCTCCCCCCCAATTACAACGACGACTGCTGATGGAGGAAGGGGCCTGCAACGCATCTTCCTATACGGACCTCCACCCGTCTGAGTGACAGAGACGCAAGGAGAGTAGAGTACAGGAGGAATTTTGTGTTATCGTTGTCATGGGGGTGATCAACGATGGTTATCTATTCTACGCGGAGGGACAGACTTAGGTGAGTGTCCTGTGATTTATCTTTTGAACTTGTATTGTAACTCGCTCTGGTCAGGAAATTGATGTGAAGGTGTCTTTCGCCTTCTGATACGCCCGCATTCGCTGTTCGGCTTCAGTTCTCATTCCCCCAGTCGTCATCACTAAAGCATCCCTACGCCTAAATGTCCCACCGAGCAGCTTCTCAACAGGTCTGAAGATGTTACAGGGGGCGCTACCTGCTTGGGCCCTACTCGAAAGCGGGATATGAGTTACTCTTAGGTGGTCAAGGTCTTGACACACCTACCTCAGGCGTCGGTTCTCGATAGAGCTGGAAGTTCCGTTAGTAGTGTTGGTGGGGCAGGCCCAGGCCACTACTCGGGTATGGGTCATTGACCTACGAAGCGCTCAGGACGTCGACTTACTCTGTCAACGTGCTTATCTTGTGAGTATTCGAATAAATCAAGCTCCTACCACTAACTGAAAACTTTACATATTGTCCTCGTTTTCAGATCTGCAGGAAACAGAGCTGGTCAAGGCAGCTTAACAAGTATTCTGCTATACACCCATCCCGAAGGCAGTTCTTGCACCTACCATCCATTGTGCACCAAGTGTTCCAGAATCAAACTGCTTTTACGCGCTAGTCCTCATAATGTTATTCTCGACCTCCCCTTTCTCTTCAAACCATTAATAGCCTGTCTCCTGGAGGAGTCACTCACCAACCTACCTTACCCCATTTGACACGGGAATCGGGGTAGAGACGTATCGATGACGCGTGTTTTTATCCCTTGGGGGATGTACCTTGATCCTTCGATGACGTTTAGAACTTGTTTTGGATGTCAATCCCATCTCATTCTTCCTGGCCAAAAGCAGTCCTACGGAAGTCCTATCCACTCACCAGTTGCTACCCGTTCATGCGTACATGAAGTCAAGCAGTTTGCTCCCATGATGTTGCCCTTGACCGTCGCCTTCCTCCTTCGCGTCATGATCTTACCTTTTCATCAATCGAACGTATCTTCGAATGCTTCTCTCCCTCAAGCGAGAAAAACAAGTCAATGACACGCTGTTAACGCGTCCTCTCCCTCTTGCACTCACCTCCTGGTGGGGGTTGACCACATTACGTCCACCGTGGCCAATCACTGTCTCAAATGTCCTTCAACTCGTCCACCGATCCGAGACGTACCCTCACCTACACCCCCTTTCCATCCATCCTCCTCTCCTTGGACGATGGGCTACGCAGGATTGACCACGAGAAGTGAACTTCGGTGAAAGGGATTGGAGTTCTCGAGGGAAAGTAGTAGGACGAACCATGATTGTTTGCAGGTGACAACAAACTCGGGTAGCTCACTTTGTTCTCGTTCAGCTTTGTGGGCGAGTTGTGTGATGGAGGATGAGTCGTTGAGGATGGTGATGAGTCGTTCTCGTTAACGCGACCTGAGCTGAGGGTGGAGGTGGTGCTTGGAAAGGGACCATGCTTTGGTCTTTGTTGTCCCCGTGATGTGCTTGGACCGCACCCCTATTGGATGATTTAGCACACTCTACAGACACATCTTGTTCGTGAGTGGCTCACTTCATCGCGGTTTTACCTTGAAGGTCTGACCTCTTTTCCTTTGGTTCATAGGCGGTGCTAGCTGGGGCTCCCTCGGCAGTTGTTCTCTGGACTGATACTGCTATTTCCCTCCCATTCCTCACCTTACCACGTTCGCCTCCTGGCTGCCAGGCAATGTCCCTTTACTCCCTCCTGGGAGTGAGTTCAGTACGCATCGATGACACACGTCTCTCGCCCCCTTATTCAGCTCTGGGGACGTTCGGATTTTTTGGGGCGTGACACCCATCATAAACGCCTGCGGTGACCGAAAACCATGTTGATTCTTTTCAGTTCTTTCGCCATCCGTCGTCACGGGACACACCATCCTGCATTCCAACCTTTCCTTTGTCTTCGCTCCCGGAGCTGCATGTTAATCAAGGAGAGCTGGGGTCAATGAATCTGTGCAACGCGCCCTGTTCCCGTTCAGTCATAGTGTGAATTGCAGCAGGTTGTGGTTGAAGAGAGGGTAGCAGTGACGTTGGTAGTGATATAGCATGGCCGTTTTTAATGGCGTTGTCCAGTTCGAGGGAGGACGATGATCAGGGTGATGGTCAAGACGTGATTGACCTTCTGTCTTGCATTTCCATGCTGCGCTTGGGCCATATTTGGTACCATATGCTTTTGGAGTGTACGATGGCCAAGGAGTTTTCGGGGCGTGGGTCTCTCAGGAGCGTGTCTATATAGTCGAGGGAGTGATGTCATCCTCCCGCTTCAACTGAGACCATCGGTCCAATTCAAAGATACGCAAGCCTGTAGATGATTCACAGGAAACTTCTACATGCTGCTGTCCCACCTCACATAGTACACGTACTCTTTCCTGATACCATTTTCTCCATGCAACTTTTGCCCATAATATATTCTACCTTTCCGTACGCTGAACATTGATTCACCTCTGAGAACGTCCTTGAGTTCGAGACCTTGAACGAGCAAGGTCAAGCTTCGAAGTTCTGATCCGAGTTACATACTGTCACGTGTCGCATGTCACCACTACACAGCATCCAAGCTCAGACCTTTTATCGAGGTCCTTTAACATCTATCTTCCCACTCCCAATACACACAAATTTACGACATAAGTAGAGCTGACAGGCTTGAACAAGGCGAGTAGACAGAGTCATTGAGTGCCAATGAACCGTCACAAACGCCATCTATTCTTCTAGTAGGAATGGCCTTGCCTCCTGAATTAGAAGCTGCCATCAAGGCAGATTTACCAACAGAACAGTGTAAGGTCATATCTACTTCTCCGAAATCGTTGATACATTGCCTGGCTTAGTGTTTGAAGTCCTTCGTAAACACCAATCAACCCAGGTCAAAGACCACCACGATCCTGAGTGGTACTCAAAACTCGTCCAGGAATACAATCGATATATGTTCCATCAACACGAGATACACCAAAGGGACCTGAGTGATCCAACGTACTGGGACTCTGGTATTCCTCGTAGGGGATTTATTTGTATCACGTGTTCTCGCAAGGCCCTGACTTTCGTCAACAGTGGTGGAATTTTTGTCATGGTCTGACGGACTCAGTGTGGACTCACGCTGGTCTGACAACAGTTGCTCCCTCTCAGAGCACAACGCTGCCCTCCAGGCATTCAAATTGACGCGGGAAGCATTCCTAGTCTGGATGTCCAACCCTGAAAGAGCAGGGAATATCTTTCTGATATTCGAGCCAATGCTTGACGCCAATAAATGCTTCCCCTTGACTCTGGCCTTTGCACGGCTGTGCCGCGACCTAGGCCGATTGATCACAGCACGAGTAGATTTTTCTTTTTTTAGGTCTGCACAAGTCGAGTCTATCTGCGCTCAGCTCATGCAAAGATATCCACCATATCGGAGAATTCTCGCACAACAGCTCGTCGACGACCCATCCATCTTCAAGAGATGTAGCCCTCGCGTCTTGTTACGTAGACTTATTTTCGAGCCCTGGAATGAACTCGGGATGTCCTATCCCGCGTATGCGGCCAAACCTCCAATCATATTTCTTGACTGGAGAGGGGAATCCCACGAAGGCATTGTGGACATTCTCCAGCTAATTAATGAAGATCGGCATGTACACTCCCTGTCTTGCCTCCTCTGGGTCGTAGTTTGCAGAGGTAGTTGGGCCCTGCCTTCAGCTGCTTTTCGAGAGTGTCCGCTGCGATACCAACGTACAAGCCTTGTTGGTAGTGACGAGGCTGACAAATATTCAAACGCCATTTTGCACCTTCGTCTCCGTAATATTCGTGGTCGTCATCCGGGGGTCTTTTTCGAGGATGAAACTTGGCCGTTGGAGGAGGATGTGTGGAAGATGGCCAAGGCCGCATCGGGTGTTGACGTCCTTCTTGACCTACTTACTCGATTCATTGATCTTGGAGGCGATGACGGTCCACGCGAGAGACTGGAGAAATGCCTCGTATATATTCATAATGCTCCTGCCCCCACTCTTGAATCCCCACTCAATCCTTCCATCCATTTTTGTCACCAGGCCATTGGTGACATTCCCCCTCGGTTTTTTCCACATGCTATTCATCTATTAGAACTATTCTACCCAGGCATATATTTATTGGTGACTCCTTGGCGTGCAGCTCAACTGCTCCAGGTGGACCAAGA
The DNA here is from genome assembly GCA_001563735.1 of Leucoagaricus sp. SymC.cos. Taxonomy (NCBI): domain Eukaryota; kingdom Fungi; phylum Basidiomycota; class Agaricomycetes; order Agaricales; family Agaricaceae; genus Leucoagaricus; species Leucoagaricus sp. SymC.cos. The sequence goes on along the minus strand of KQ962326.1, from coordinate 36,559 downwards.
AACTGTGGATGCGATCTTGGCTCATCTTCAATGGATGTTCGAAACCAATGCTTCAAGTGAGAGATACTACATCCTCCAATCTCTTTCTCAACTATTCTGGCGGTCCCAGGAGTCGGGACAAGCAATCGTAACGAAGTCCTCCATTCAACCAGTGGAGGCATACCTGCACTTCTTCAACTATTCCCCATTCTTCTCCACAATCCCAAGCCACTGTTATACACATGTTGCTGATCCTCATATTGCGATCAAGCGTATAATTGGACCCTCATGTGGTGATTATAACATATTTTGGGATTTGTGTGCTTATGCCCCACCGAAGGAGTGGGAAATATTACATTTTCTCATTAAAGATTTCCGCTTCAGTCGCTTGCCATACATGATACAGGGACTCAGCCCTCTGGTCTTCATCATCTTTCTGCGACGGCTTCACGTGTGTCTATTATTCTCTGTTTGAAACATTCTAATATCCCAATAGCAGGTGGACAAAAACATTGTTCGGACACATGCTCTTAGCATTCTGGATGAGATATTTCTGGCAAAGTGCAGGGAAATTGCTAGGCCACTGGTAAGCCTCCAACATATTTCTATCATTCTCCTGAATAGATTGAGGGTCAATTTAATCAAATATTTCTTGTAGGACTTGGAGTGGAATGACATTGGCATATGGGATGAAGAGTATAAGTATCCAAGATATGCCCTGCTTGGGCATGGACTTCAGATTGTTCTGGTTATTCTTTCAGGAGAGTGGGAGAACCCTAAGCCAAAGTCTAAAAAGTCTCATATGATTGGTGAGAAGCAAATTATAGTGTTGTCTGAATTCCCACAAAAAGACAATCATATAAGTACAAAGAATGTGTCAGTTTTTTCACTTGGGATGTTAGAAGATTTCTAGTACTATAAACTTGCTACATATTTCTGAAGTGTCTGTTTTCTATTAAAAATAGCATGAAGATGATCTGCAAGCATACTGAGAATAGAGCAGAAAAGAGCAGAGAAGATAATAAAATAATTGTAGCTTGTCTATATAAAGCAAATATGAGACAAATATTTATTTGTGTGGGATGAGATCTAGATCTCTGAGCTCTAAGTCTCACAGTCTTTCTTTCTAGCCTCAGAAAGTCTTCTAAAATGACTGTCAGATAATGAGTCTCTCATTTCTAATTCTTTCTTCTTTTTAAGCTTATAATTGCTATTTTCATTATAAAAACTATTATAGACTGCTTACTTCATCTGTTTATTTTTATTTATTTTCTCTTATTTCTTTTTTTCTTCTTCTATTTCTTATTTATAAGTAGTTCTTGGTAGTTGTTGGTTGTTTAACTCTATTGTATAATCATCTACTTAGATATATTGTATTTGTTTGTCATATATCTGTCATTGCTACTTGTCATTCTATTTGTAGACTCTGTAGACTCTTACTCTAGTATATAGCCTTGAAATGTATAATTAGCTAGTCTAGTCTAGTCTTGTTTACTATATATACTTCTTAGTTAAACTTTATATTTAAGTAAGCACTTAGCTTTAGCATTTTTATTAGTTAATCTTATATAGATCTAAGTCTATATAAACAGCCTTTCTTGAGGAATTATTGGTGAGATAATTATTTACACAGATAACAGAAGACTAAACTTAACTTTGATCAACTCAGCTCTTAGCTGTCTGTCATCATTCTCCTCTCTTTAGTTGTTTTAGTTGTGCTTCATTATAAGAAGCTTTGTTGGATAGAATATATAGAGGAGGTTATTTGGCTAGCTGAGTAATTTGTTAATTTCAAGATCATTATTCATTTTTGTTCATATAGCATAGCTCTCTCTTTTTCTCTAATAGCTTACCTCACTGTTTCTCTTTTTACTTCTGTATTTAGTCTCAAATAAGCATTGATTACTTTTTACATCATATACTCTAGTTCAACTACTATACTTAACATGTAGACTTTTACTACTACTTTTCCTCATAATTATTGTATCTCATTATTAGTTTTTTTTTTTTTTTTTT
>KQ962326.1:19184-34502 GCA_001563735.1 Leucoagaricus sp. SymC.cos | reverse complement strand
AATTTATTACATAGTGCTCAATTGCAGTCCACACCTAAACTAATACAAAGACAGCAATTTAGCTAAAGAACCAAACTGTCTTACAGACTAAGTAAAAGCCTAGGAAATAAATAAATAAAAATTTAAACTGAACTTGATATATATAAACTAGTAATAATACTATCTCTTATATTAGGTAATATAGCCTGGTCACAGTCAAAGAAAAGAAAGGCTAGATTGAAGAGGCCCAGTAGTGTGAAAATCAGCTAGCATCAAAGCAATGATATCAAAACTTATATTTACAGTTATTTACAGCATACTTGCTATGATAATTCAAACAAATAGAAATATGGAGACAGAGAGCATCTACTGTAGTAGAGAGATGAGTGGAGTGGCCTTAGCATTGCTCTTGCAATAGCCAGCATACTTATAATGATGCTGTTTAGGGTGAGGGCCTGAATAACAGGAACAGCAGATAGTCTGAGCAGAATAGACAGTAGTGAGATGACTTTATTTCTAGCAGCACTAATATTGAGAAATGCTAGGGCAAGCTTTGGCAGACTTGATGATACAACAGTGATTACTGAGCATAATATATTGGTTAAGAAGCTTCTTAGTATTAGCTTCAGATTATGAGCTCCAAATATCAAACTAAATAATTATGGTATCTAAGTGAGCAGAGTTCTGCATAACATGAGGTTTAGTGACAAGATTGGTAGAAAGCCCATAAGATGTAAGCACAGAGATAACATCATTAGGCTTAATAGAGAAGAGAATATCAATAATCTTGAGCTAAGATCTAGAATGAGAGAGGTTGGTGCTAACTTGGACCTTGGCACCAGATGAGATAAAATTGGTGACAACCTTAAGATTACCAGCTAATGGAACAGTATTGGTAGAGAGGAAGAGTCTTTTTTCTTTTTTTTTTTGTTCATAAATTTATATAGCAGTGTGTGATAGCAGTCTGCTTCTGGGTTATAGATATCCGGAGACTATGATAAATATAAAATACAAGATGAGGCTATGTAGACCAAAGCATAGTTACGGCGGAAAATATCTATCTTGAATCACTAACAATTTCTCCACCCTCTAGCCACCAGCCAAATGACAAGTACTTGACCTAACAAAATAATCAGGAGGTGCTCAGTGAGTACACTGATGCTGGAAGGCCACCCTATCCTGACACTCATCCTCTTGCCTCTTTAAAGTTGCACCTAAAGCAGCCATCCTCTCTGTCCAGTCCTAATTAGCCCATTGGACCAACTAGTCCCAATCAAAGCAGTGCTGCTAGTATGGGCACTTTCAGTTGCTCATGCTGTAATTCCTATCACAGTTCACACAGTAAGTGGTGTGAGAGCATAGAGCTCCCTCCATAGTAGCCAGCATAGAGGGATTGGCCAAGAGATTGCTCTGACAACAACCAGTAACAGGCCCTCCTTTCCCACATACCATTACTAGCAATTTATTCAGTTTTTGAAATACATTTTGTATGCTATATCTGACAATCCCAGTGATAGTCAGCCTGGCCCTTTGCGTCTCTCCTGGGCTGGAGATGCTGGTTATGAGGAAGTTTTCACCGCTAGCACGAGCAACACTCGGATGTTGTTGCTCTCTACACCCACTCCTTCTGAGCCCAAATTCCCCACACCTTCGACTCCTCAGCTGAGCAAGTGTGCTCACTGCAGGGCCTCTCAGGCAGGTCTTACTCCCCATGCACCAAGGGCTGCCCCTTGTGCTCCTATTCAGACTCCAGAGGGTACTCTTACCCCCACCTCTTATAAGGTTCCCACTGGTGCAGAGCTGGGGCTGGTGTTTACTCCTACTCCTGCTCCTCATCCATCTCGTGGTCCTTCAGGGATTCCCCCTAGTAAGGACATTCCTACCACCAACAACTCCCGCAATCTTGTGGGAGCTCTCAACAACATTTCCGCTGTGCTCAACTCATGGGGTGATAAGCCCTGGGCAGTTGGGGACGATAGAGCCCGTATTGCTCTCAAGCTGGGTCAGCTTGTGAGTGGTTTTGTTTCCAAAGGGTGGCATGAGCTCCCTTTCTTCCAATCTGGCAGTGCTGGCCCCTCCTCCACTTTGAAGGAGGTGCTTGAGTTGCTTGTCCCCCAGCCACCTCCAGGCCCCCAGATCTATGGATCAGCTGAGTCAGCTGATCCAGCATCTTCCCCTCCTTCATCCGCATGTGCTCCTCCATCTGAGGCCACTGCTCGTCCTTCAGCCCCCCGCTCTCAAGTTCCTCCCAGGCTGTCTAGGTCTCCAAGGCACCCTGCCCCCTCCTCGGCTCTGGCCCCCAAATGGTCATATGCCGATACTGTCCATGACATCATGGCTTTGGTTAACTTGGCCAAGACTGTGCCTGACCTTCCATCTGATCGTATCATTGTGATGCATCAGGCCTCCGTCCTGCCCCTGCCCTCACGCAGGAAGCTCAAGACCACTGTTGCTGGGCCCTCCTGGTGCCAGGTTCTTGTCAAGTGTGAGCCGGTTCCCGCTGCCTCCTCTTTCCCATCTCTGGTTGGTGTTGCCAACTGGTCCCTGGCCAAGGTTGACCTTCAGGTCAACTCTTGTGTCGCTACTTATGGAGGTATTTCCCTCTTGACTTCTCAAGTCACATCACCTGAGGAAATTCAGGTCATCGCTGCCACTATCCACCAGCACCTGGGCTGTGAGGTTCAGACAGCTCTCCCCATGTCCCAGTCTTATCTTAAGATTGTGGATGTCCCCTACTTCTGTCCTGGGTCTAAGGACTTTATCGATTCGGGATACATCAGGGAGGTCATAAGGCATTCTCACATGGCCTCTTCCTTTATTCTCGCTAACTCCTCTCATGTTATGCAAAACTCCTGGCATGCAGACTCAGCTACAGTCTGGTTTGATGTCATTGACTCCCAGTTAGGCGCTGTTGCTAAGCGCCTGATTAATTCTTCATTCCAGTTTGGCCCGGCCTCATGCCCTGTGTGGCCCACCCAGTCCCATGCTGGTGTCCCTGTGTGCCAGTGTTGCTGGTGCTGGGGTCACTCCACTTGTGCCTGCAAGTCTCAGGCACCTCAATGCCCGCAGTGTGCTGGTCCTCATTCTGAGGCCAACCACCGCTCTCTCGCCAGCTGCTGTCGTGGTAACCCCACAGCCAACCCCCCTGTACCAGCTACTATGGAGGGAGCCCCATGCCCTCACACTGCCCGCTGTGTGAACTGTAGTGGGGATCACAGTGCAAGTGACTGAAGGTGCCCATACTGGTGGCACTGTTTTGACCAGGAGTGGATGGCTGCTTCAGGTGCGATTTCTTGGAGGCAGGAGGATGACTGTCAGGATAGGGGAGCTTTCCAGTGGCAGCGCAATCACTGACCCCTTCTCACTCGATTCCATCTAGTAGTACCATTCAGCTTTGGCTGGAGGGGTGAATTGTTGATGTTGTACTATGCAGATGCTGTCTCAGGTTTTCTGTTTTCTGTTTTAGCTAGTATCGTATGGCTGTATGTATTTATAACAGTTCCTGGGTATCTATAACCCAGGTGCAGACTGCTATCATGCACTGCATTACAAATTTATGAGTTAAAAAAAAAAAAAAAAAAAAAAAAAAGACAACAACCAGTGAGAAGGCAATGGTTGGCCTTAGAATGAGGACTAGTACACCACAGACAATGTGGGGCCTGTGACTTGCAGGTATGAGTAGAGTGTCCCCATTACCAACAGCACTGGCAAACAAGGACTCTGGCATAAGACTGGACTGCCCACACAGGGCAGGAGGCTAGACCAAACTAGAAGGAGAAGTTGATCAGATGCTTAGCAGAAGTGCCTGACTGGGAGTTGACAACATTGAACTAGACCATAGCTGAGTCCAAATGTGCAGAATTACACATAACGCAAGAAGCATTAGTGAGAGTAAAGGAGAGAGCTATGTGTGACTTGCTCATGACATTCTTCATATAATCTGAGTCCACTGGATTAATGGTACCAGGACAGAAATAAGGAATGTCAACAATCTTAAGATAAGACTATGATGAGAGGAGGGATGCCTGAACCTAATAGCCCAGATATTTATGTATAGCAGCAGCAACCAGCTAAATCTCCTCAGTGATTACAATGCAGGAAGTCAGGAGGAAGATCCCCCTAGAGAGAGAGAGTCCATTATAAGCAATATGAGCTGTCAGAATTTGAAGGCTCAATTTGTGATGTTTGAGTATTGTATTAGTTTAAGTGATGAGCATAACTTGATCAATATCTCCAGGATTAGAGAGTGGGATAAGAATTTGACAGCAAGTTGGACTGGCAGAGGTAGATGACAGCTTATACCTAGTAGGCATAAGTACACCATTGGCAGTGTGATGCATTATAGTGATGCAATTAGAGAGGAGAGTGGGGAAGGCCTTAGCTAGATCTACTAGGCCTATGTTATTGTATATAGCATTCTGAGCCTGGGCCAGAGGTCTAGGCTTTGACTTGACTGTGTCAGCAAATAGAGTGCTAAGCTTATCTTTAGCAGGCTTTTTTATTTTAGACACTAGCTTAGATCTAGCCAGTTGAGATAATTTAGCCAGGCTCTCAGCCTTGGATTAAGAGTTGGACTGCAGAGCAGGAGGAGAGGACATGGTCTTAGGTACAGGATTAGCACAGTCAAGTGCCTTCTAAATAATGTCAGCAGAAGTGTAAGTCCTAGAGTTATTGCCATCAATAATGAGGTCACAGGCTATCCAGATCTGGGGCAGAAATGGAAATGCATCAACTATCAAGGTTAAAATGCAAGCAAATTGCATAGCATAGGTAGTCAGCATATTCATAAATATACTCAAGGTAACAAACATTTCAGGTGCATTATCAGCACAGAACATTTGCTAAGTACTGATGAGTATGCTAAGGATATTGTCACAGTTGGAAAGATTCCCAGTAGAGAGGACAGATCTATAAACATGTTCTTGATGGGGCATAGAAGTAAGCACTTTTGTACAAATAAGTAATAGCATTAAATAAAAGACATATTGTATAGGACTAGCAACAGACAACAGAGCCAGAGTTATGGGTGTAGTAAGAGAAACTGGTGAGCTAAGTCTACCAGGTATAATAGGCTTGGGAAGAGAAGTGGCCTTCTTCTTCTTGCATTTCTTGTTAGTGGGCATCTTCAAGATGGCCATCTCAACTTGAGTATTGAAAGCTTCAGAATTGAAGTTTTCATTATCTGGAGTTATAGCAGAGTCCTCAATGTGAGCACCAAGGCTAGCAAAAAGAGACATGATACAGCATATGATGTAGACTAGACTTCTAAGACAATGTTTCTAAAAGAAAAGGTGATAGTAAGAGTCCAAGAAGAGATGATTGTTAGTTATTACTACCTCAAAATCCATCCTTCATTTTTTAACAGCTCATGGCTCCTTTTGAACTCAGAAAAGCACCCATCACTACACTTGGAGCCCATTATGAGGAATTGTAGCTATTATTGACAACTGCAGTTCTGTGTATCCTGTTTCCTTCAGCAATATATCAGAACTATCATATTACTACACTCAATCTTGTGGCAGCTCACAGAGCATGTCTAAACCACTAGCATTCTTGAAACAGAAAAAAGAAAAGAAGAAAGTTATGATTGACAGTCCTACAAGTATCCCTAAAGTAACCAACAACAACAATTCTAAGGATACACTACAAGAGAACACCTAAAAGAAATTGTTTAATATACTACTAGATCTTACCTTGGCTACTATGATAACATCATCTGTGTGAGTTGAGGATATGCTATCTTCAGGCAGCAAGCATGCCCTTAAGTGTGATCTAAACAGACCAAAGGATTTAATAGAGTTTTTTGAGGAATTTAAGAGGTTGGCAGAGAGAAGTAGGTTAGATAGCAAAGAAAAGTAAAAGATGGTGGTGAGGTATACAAATGAAGAGATAAAGGCATTCTGGAAGAGCTTGAAAGAATATGGTCAGAATTATAAAGAGTTGAAAAAAGACATAGTGGGGTTGTACTTGAAATCAGAGCTCAGCAAAAGTTATACCACTTAACAACTGAAGCATTATATTAATGAGGCTGATACAAGGATCATAGACAATGAGGTAGACCTTAACCTTTACTATCAGAAGTTCTGAACAATAGTGTTATGGTTACATGATAAAAAGAAGATTCAGAAAATGATGTTAATACATACTTCTAGAAAAGCTTACTCTTATACATCTGTAAGGCTATCCACAATCATCTGGAGATCAAAGACTATATATTTGAATGCTCATAGACACCTTCACTTGAGAAGGCTCTAGAGGCAGGGAGATTTTTGTACTTAGTAGAGGTATCAGATAACAAGAGAGAAGGTAGAGGGTATAGGTCAGGAAGTAGAAAAAGTGAGAGGCAGAAGAAGTCAAAGAAGAGGCTGAGTAGTAACAAGTCAGACTCAGAGACAGAGAATAGCAGTAATGAGAGAAAGTAGAAGAAAAAGGAGAAATAGAAGAAGAAGCAGAAGGATAATAGTGATAATGAGAGATATGGAGGGAAGGAGAGTGAGGAAGTAAGAACAAAGACAGTGATATTTGAGGAGAAGAAGCAGTTGGAGGATGATATAGAGGAGTTGAGCAGGAAGTTACATGAGCTAAATGTGGCAGATGCAGAGTATATGGCAGTATACACAAAACTGATAATTGTGGCACCAGTTCTCATTAATACAGTCCTAAAGCTAGTACAGTGGTCAACAACAAATATAACAACAACTGCACAGATGTCCCAACTAGTTATGCAAGTAGCACTACCTCATCATCATCATCTATTGAACCAAAGACCATACAATCTGTTATGTCACTTCTGTAAGGATCCAAAATATTGAATTTACACTTGTCCAATTGCTGCAGAGTATGTTCACACTAGTCAATATGTCATCTTTCCTAATAGATTTCATGTCTATAATAATGGAACATGTATCAGTCCACACTCCAGAGGTTTCAAAAAAGCTATTGATCAAAGATGGGATGGTCTTCTAGCTATTATGCAAGCAGCTGCACCCATTTCCAGGTTTGAGTCAAGAGATAGACCACCTCATATGGCTCTATCTATGTCATACTTGTCATATGTGTCTGTCAAAGAGTTAGAAGATGAGGAGAGCTTTGTTTGGGGTACAGTGGCAAAGTTAGTTGAGAGAAAAAGTGAGAAAGAGATGGTGGATAGATTTGCAATGACAAGAGAAAAGATGAGAGAGAAAGCAGCAGCAGAAAAGGTAGAGATGTTAGTGAGAGTATCAAAGAGAGGAAAGGTGAAAGATTTACTGAAGAAGAAAGATCTCTTGCCACAACCAGCTTATCAGTGGGAGTCCCAGCTTGTTGATCCAAAAGTTGCAAAAAGTATTCTCAAGTATATCATAGACCTCAAAGTTCCTGGGATTAAAGTCAAACATTTAATAGGTGTTAGTGGAGATCTACAAATGCTATTTGTGGAGAAAGCACAAGCTCAGAAGATACCCACAACAGAGACAGCAACCTCAGCAGTCACAGGAGTGATAATTGATTTTTGGACACCACTTTGAGAAGTGGAGATTGTAGTGAGAGGAAAAGATGGGAAGCAAGTGGAAAAAATGGGACTGCTAGATGAGGAGTCTGAGATTGTGTTGGTGTGAAAAGATTTATGTGACAAGTTGGAGTTACAAGTGAATCAAAGTTAGAGAATAATGATATAGCAATCCTTTTTGACCTTCAACTACCATCTTCTCTTTTGGGAATTGGCTGGGTAGGTTGTCTCAAGTGATGCTTGACTGGCCTTCAGGCCTTTCTCTGTCTACCTTTATAGCTAGCAATACTATGTAGTGACCTTTGGGCTACTGTCTCTCTTTTCTCTGACCTCTGGAGCCAACTAGTCCCCATAGTGGCATCACTTTAGTGGTGTTATCCTGATCCTCTCTGGAGTCCCTATACTCTGCCTGGCAGGTTCTTAGATCCTAGACAGATCCTCCTCTCTACATAGATTGCTTCAGTAGCCTTCTCTCACTTGTAGCTAGTCTTTTGATCCTGTGAGTCTCTTAGCACTTGTCTTGACTTTTGATATTCTCTCAATGTTAGGTTCTCTCACCATGATTTTGGGATTCTACAGGCTCCCTGGACTTCAATGACCTCTCCTCTACTGTCAGCACTCTCATTGCTAGTAGCTTACTTTCTTTCAAATTTCCATCTACACTGTTGCACATGTAGACATCATGTTAGCTCTCTCCTGTTTCATCTGTGCTGTGCTGTTATCTGCAGTACTCAATACACAGTTTCTTTTGAGTAAATTTTACTATTAGGCCTGCATCCATCCTCTCTGCCTTGCATGTTAGCACTTTTCTTGTGCTTCAGAGCTTATATCTGCCTCTTTGGGCTCACTTTCACAGTATTCCCTCCATTCTGCCCATTTTTCTGGCTGTGCTAGTTGCAGTCAGCCTTTCTTACTAGCAACAGTTCACAGTCATCCTATTGGACTGCTTTTTGGCCATTCTTTGCTCTAATTTTTTGTTTCCTCTGGATCCAATTTTTGGACTTTTATACTCAGGCTTTTGTGCCTTTTAATTGCTTACTGGTAGTCTATACAGCAGATTGCTCTCCTGTATGGCTGCCAACTTATCTATTTGAGAAATATCAAAAGCAAAAACTAGGCTTACCACTCATACTCTCTTAGACTCTTGTGTCTTGAGCAAGTGCTTGAGCTCCTTGGATATCATTCATCACCTTCAGGTATTATCCTTTAAAAAGCTTTGTCTGCATCCTATCTCTCCTGCTATCTTTCTTGCTATTATTAGCTCATATTTGCCCCTTTAGGCATGCACTTCATGCTGTATACCTATGGCCCACTTCAATTTAATCAGAACACTTGCTATAGACAAGGTTAGTTTATCTATATATCCTAGATAGTACAGCTGTTCCCTAGTATTTCTAGTCATATCTAGTTTTATTCCCAGCACTTCAATGTCTTTCTTGTTTTAGTTATGTTTCTGTTTTGTTTCCTTTTCTAGCTTTGTATTCATATTTAGTTAAGTATAGACTGTGATCAAGCACTATATAATAAATTGTTGATTTAAGAATAATAATAATAATAATATAGACAGCAAATAGTAGGAAGAAAGGGTTAGAGAGATGTATTGAGAAATTGAGAATCTGGGTTGGAGAAGTTTTGATATTTGTACATACTTCTATAGTGAAGACAGCACTATATAGGCTGTTACTAGGAAGATCATAGCAGCAAGAGGTGAGGTTGGGGAAGATAGAGAAGTTAAATGGGGTAATAGAGATTGTGGTGACTGATCCTGAAGATAAAACAAGGAAGATGACAGTATAAACAGCAGTAAGAGCAGATCAGAGAAGAGCAAAGTTATTTATAGTGTTGGGAGACTTGGTACATGAGCTAGTTGAGATTGTGAGAGGAATAGATTTACTTACAGAGTTAGTACTAGCATCATTGTTCAAGTACAACACTAAGACATATTGTCTGGCATATAAAAAAATAGTAAACAAATTTCACTCACAATCTCTTCTTTTTCATATACTACCACCATTATTTCTAAAGTGGTATTTTGCAAATACTTAAACAACTGTGTTGCATGAATCTATGGGTGATAGTAGTAGTAGAGAAGACAAGAGTAAAGGTGGATTTTTTAGTGGTGTAGGAGTTTTAAAGAAAGCTGTCATTATATGTGTTGGCTATCAAACATCTGTTATTGATATTCAGACCACTGAAGCATCCATGTCTGAAGCTGTTAAAGCTGAAGATTCTGAATCTGAATGTGAATCTTCTTTTTTTTCTGAAGAAACAACCAAATGTAGTCACACTCCATCATGAGTCTGCTCTACTGTCCCATCTTGAGTCACCTCCATTGCAAATTGCAAGCATAACTCCAGATCTATATCCCCATGTTGATCTCTTCCCCCTTCTATAATGCATACTTGTATACTACTACCTAGTCAAATAGCTCTAAGATATAAGTCTACTACCCCCACTGGTCAAGTCTTTATCTAAGACTCTATTTTTAATACTATTTCTAAGAGTATATGCTAATCTGATGTCCTAAAAATTTATCAAAACATTCTAGTCCTTTTTCTATTCTGTCAGATCATTGAAAAATGACTACTGACTATGAAACTCATCACCCACTAGATCAACTTGCTTAATTTGATCAGGCAGTCACTGAAAAACTCCAGAAGACTGTCACTTATACAATTACAAGAGAACTCCACAAACAGGATGGTCAGGCTTCCATCTTTGTTGTCTTTTTTTTTTCTTTTTTTTTAATTCAAAAATTTATATAGTAGTATGTGATAGCAGTCTGCTCCTGGGTTATAGATGCCCAGAACTATGATAAATACATGTGTCAAGTGATACTACATACTATAAGGCCATAGCTGATCCTGCAGATATCCATATCCACTCAATTCCAATTTCCCAGCCCTCTAGCCACTAGCCAAACAACAGGTACTTGATCTCACAAACATGATCAGGAGGTGCTTAGTGATTGCACCTATGCTGAAAAGCTGCTCTATCCCAACACTTGTCTTCCTGCCTCTTGGAAGTTGCATCTAATACAGCTATCTACTCCTTCCAGTCCTGATTAGCCCTCTAAGCTAACCAGTTCCAGTCAAAGCAGTACTACCAGTATGGGCACTTTTGGTTATTTGCACTGTGCTCACTACCACAGTTCACACAGCAAGTGGCATAAGGACATAGGGCTCTCTTCATAGTTGCTGGCATAGAGAGGTTGGCTATAAGATTGCTATAACAACAACCAGCAAGAAGGTGATGATTGGCCTCAGAATGAGGACCAGAATACTATGGGCAATGAGGTGTCTGTGACCTATAAGCATGTGTGAAGTGACCCCATCACCAACAACACTAGTATATAGGGACACCAGCATGAGATTGGGCTGCTTACACAGAGCAGGAGGCCAGACTGAATTGAAAGGAAGAATTAATCAGGTGCTTAGCAGAAGTGTCTGACTGAGAGTCAATGATGTCAAACCAGACCATAGCCAAGTCCAAACATGTGGAGTTTCACATTACCTGAGGGGTATTAGCAAGGACAAATAAGGAGGCCATGTGCAACTTAGCCATGATATCCTTAACATAATCCAAGTCCATGGGATCTGTGATACCTGGGCAGAAGTAAGGAACATTGATGATCTTAAGATAAGATTACAACAATGGGAGGGAGGCCTGGACCTGATGGCCCAAGTGCTTGTGAACAGCTGAAGTGACCAGCTGAATTTATTCAGCAGTCACAACACAGGATGTGAGGAGGGAGATCCCCCCATAGGCAGAAATGCAAGAGTTGACCTGAAGGTCAACTTTGGTGAGAGACCAGTTAGCAATGTCAATCAGGGATGGGAAGGCTGAGGCAGAAACCACTGCCTCAGACCAGACAGAGATTTGGTGCTGGGAAAGGCCAGCAACTGTAGACTTAATCTTTCTACAAGAAGGAAGGGAAGGAATAGAGGCCTGATGCATCACAATAATGCAATCAGACAGTAGATTAGGGACCATTTTGGCCAAATTGACCAAGGCAGTGATGTCACAAACAGTATTAGCATACAATCTTTTGGGGGCTGAAGCTGAAGGAGGGGAAGGATGCTTCAGAGACCTAGGCAGCCTGGGAGGAGCTGAAGAGCAGGAGGCTAAGAGACTTACAGTGGCCTCAGATAGAGGTGCACATGTGGAAAGAGAAGGAGGAGGTGCTAGATCAGCTAACTCAGCTGACCCACAGGTCTAGGGGCCTAAAGGTGGCTGGGGGACAAGTGAGATAAGCACCTCCTTTAAATCAGGAGGGGTGCCTCTTGGAGTAGAAAGAGGAGAGAAGGGCAGCTCATGCCACCCCTTAGTAACAAAGTTCTGGACAAACATGCCAAGCTTGGGAGTGATTTGAGTCTTGTCATTCTCAACAGTCTAGGGCTTATCACCTCAGAAGTTAAGTGCTGTGGCAATATCATTGAGAGCTCCCACAAGATTGTGAGAGTTGTCAGCAAAAGGAATGTCCTTGCCAGAGGGGACACCAAAGGAACCAGGACCAGGACAAGACTGTAGACAGAGAGTAGAAGTAGGAGTAAACACTAATCTGAGCTCAGCACCAGCAGGAACTTTATAGGATGCAGGGGTAAGGGTACTCTCTAGAGTCTGAATGGGAGTACAAGGGGCAACCCTCAGTGCATGGGGAGTGAGGCCTGCCTGAGAGGCCTTTCTGCAAGCATGCTTGCCAGGTTTAGGCATAGAAGACATGGGGGATTTGGGCTTGGAAGGAGTGGGTGTAGAGGGCAAGGACATTTGACTGTCACTCACACCAGTAGTAACAACTTTCTCATCAAAACCAATGTCTCTAGCCTAGAAGAGATGTGAAGAGCCAGCCTGACTACCACTGGGATTATCAGATATAGCATAGACAAAATATATTCCAAAATCTCAATATCGAAGATGGCAGTATGTGGAAAAGAAGAGCTTTCTATCTTTGTTGTCAATACCCCTTCTCTGATGCTTGGACTGTATGAGTCTAAAGTTGTCAAGCTCTCTATCTTACTGTCCTCATGGAATGATGACATAGCAGAAAACCCTAATCTAGTGGGTAATATTCCTAACTCCACCAACTTCAAACTTGATCTCAAAATTATCTATCCCTTCTTTCCCATACACCACCATCATCTAGGTGTTGGTCGTGCTCCTGTATTCACTATGTCTGATGATAAGTCAGTATATATATGTGGTTTGAAGAGTCGTCCTTGGGATGAGGACATTGAAGTTGAGTTGGAAGCTGAAATATCAAGCCCTACTCCATTGCAGGGGGGTGATGCCAAGATGGTAGGCCCTTCTACTCCTCATGCATTGGTCCTTCCTGCTGGGCCACCTGATCCTGTTATGCCTGTCCCTCATAAGGGTAAAGGCAAGAAGAAGCATAGCTCAGTTGTTGCTGAGCTCATGCCCCCTCCCACCTACCTGGCACTCTCTGCATCATGCCTGACCACTCTTGCTCCCCCAGTCTCTCTTTCTCTAGTTACTGGCAGTCTTTCCCCAGAGGCAAGTGCTTTTGCCTCTTGTCTCTACTCTTTGGCTGCTATTTCCTGGCTGTCTGCTGGCCCTTCTACTAGTTTGGTAGATCAGGTCACCTCTCTCAATGACTTGCTCATGGCCATGGCTGGCAAGCCTTGGTCTGACCTGTGGGATCTTATGTGCTTTGCGTGTGCTCTGTCTGTTACAGCAGGGCATATATTTGCTGCTCAAGAGCACATCATGCCTTTTGACAATTCTCCTAACATGTCCACCTTAGCTTTGGCTCTGTATGACATGCTTCCTTATGATGCTCCACAGCGTCCCCCTCCAATCCATGGAATAGCTGACTCAGCTGCTCCTCCCTCCTCTATTCCAGTGTATAGTCCTCCTTTGGAGGCCACTGCCCATTCTCTTCCAGCTACCAAGCCTGCTCCTCCTTCCTGGCCCACTCAGTCTGCCAAGCATCCCCCTTCCCCCTCCAGTGTTAAGTGTAGTTACACTGACACTGTTCATGATGTGACATCTTTAGTCAATTTGGCCAAGATGGTCCCTGACCTCCCTTCTGAGTACATCATCACAATGCATCAGGCTTCTGTCCTGCCTGCTACTCCTAAGCAGAAGATCAAGTCCACCATTTCTGGTCCCTCCCAGCAGCAGGTCCTCATCAAGATCAATCCCCTCCCCTCCTCCTCACAATTCCCAGCCCTGGTGGGTGCTGCTAATTGTTCTCTTGGTAAAAGTGACCTTTGGGTCAACTTGTGCCACTTTGCATATGGGGGGATTTTCCTCCTCACTTCTCGTATTGCTTCCCAGGGTGAAATAGACCTGGTGAGGGCTGGTGTTGCCTCCCTCCTCTCCCTCACTGAGGGTGGGGTTAAGGCTGCTCTCCCACATTCACAATCCTACCTCAAGATTGTGGACATTCCTTTCTTCAAGGTGGATGGCCAGCAGGTCACTCTGGAACCTTATGGCCTGGGTGTGACCCTGCTAACTCCCACCTTGTGAGGCTATCTCACATCAGGGGGAGTCATGTCATGATATGGACGTCCTGTGGAGGGCACTGGACAAGACTTACAATGCCACTTCTCAGCAGCCCTGTGATCCCTCAGTTTTGGAGGAGCTGGCTCCACTGCATGAGTGGGACTGGGTTCTCTTTTTAGGACTAGAGGTGAGGGAGGCACTTTGTGCCTGTTCCTCACATTCATCCCCTGGCCCAGACCACATTATATGGGTCCATTTGAAAGAAGTTCTCTCAGATGATGTCGTCCTGGAGAAGTTCCTTTGACTGGCTAATGCCTGCCTCGAGGTTAGGTGTTGGCCATCTCATTTCAAGGAGTCAGTTTCTATGGTTATTCCTAAGCTGGGCAAATCCTCCTACTCAATGCCCAAGTCATTTAGGCCCATTGTGTTGCTTAATACGATTGGGAAGCTTATTGAGAAGATGTTGTCTGCATGTCTTCAGTTTGATAGCATCTTTTTTTTTTTTTTGAACTCAAAAATTTATTACGCGGTGTGCGATAGCAGTCCATGCCCAGGTTAGTAGCCTGGGATACTGTTACAAGTGTAAAACCAAAAACGACTACTCAAATGCATAACAGGTCCGAACTACATAAGAGTCCATCATGATCAGTGTCCCACAAATGCATACTACCTACTATATTTGGATCGCGGCCTTGTCAATATTTCGGTTTCAGCGCCTACGGTTGAGCGCACGCCTACCCTTGCGCTCCTCCTGCGCTGTCTTCTGGGAGATTTCCTGGAGTCCCTCGCGAAGACTAGACGGAGCCAACTTTTCAGCCAGCCACGTCCGGTCAAAGCGGTGACGCCAGAAGGGGCATTGTTGGTCGCTAGCACTGTGATCCCCTTTACAGTTCACACAGCACGTGGCATGAGGGCATGGAGCTCCCTTGGGGGTTGGGTCCTGGGGTGGCTTCACTGAGGGGTTACCCCTGCAGCAGGACGCATGTTGACAATGACCAGCCTCAGTATGAGGGCCAGCACATCGGGGACATTGGGGGGCCTGGGAACGACAGGCACGAGTGGAGTGTCCCCAGCGCCAGCAGCGCTGACACAGGGGGACGCCAGAGTGGGAGCGGGCCACACGGACGAAGCACGAGGAGGGGCCGAATTGGAATGAAGTATTGATCAGGTGCTTAGCAGTAGCGCCTGACTGTGAGTCCAGAACGTCGAACCACACAGTGGCGGTATTGGCGCGGTGGGAGTTGCGCATGACCCAAGGGCTGTGCGCAAGGGTAAAAGAGGAGGCCAAGTGGGACTTCCCCATGACCGTCCTGACATCAGCAGAGGTGACCTGGTCACCATCCGCCTTAAAGAAAGGGACGTCCACGATCTTAAGATAAGACCGGGAC
>KQ962326.1:5489-18720 GCA_001563735.1 Leucoagaricus sp. SymC.cos | reverse complement strand
TGAGCAGCAAATATGTGCCCCGCTGTAACAGACAGGGCACGTGCAAATCACATAAGGTCCCAAGGGTCAGACCAGGGCTTACCAGCCAAGGCCGCAAGCAAGTTATTGAGGGAAGTGAC
This sequence comes from Leucoagaricus sp. SymC.cos, assembly GCA_001563735.1. Lineage (NCBI taxonomy): Eukaryota > Fungi > Basidiomycota > Agaricomycetes > Agaricales > Agaricaceae > Leucoagaricus > Leucoagaricus sp. SymC.cos. The sequence goes on along the minus strand of KQ962326.1, from coordinate 18,601 downwards.
CCTATCCACTAAAGCAGAAGACGGGGCAGCAGAGAGCCAAGAGGCCACAGAAAGAGGACGGACACAAGGAGCAAAAGCACTCGCCCCTGGAGAGAGGCCACCAGGAACCGGGGAAGGAGAAACTGGGGGAGCAGGAGTGGACGGGCGTGATGCAGAAGGCACCAGGCGGGCAGGAGGGGGCGTGAGCTCAGCAACAACTGAGCTACGCTTCTTCTTGCCTTTGCCCTTATGAGGGACAGGCGTAACAGGATCGGGTGGCCCAGCTGGGAGGACCGATGCATGAGGAGTAGAGGGGCCTGCCATCTCGGCGTCACCCCCCTGTGACGGAGTCGGGCTCGACATCTCAGCCTCAGACTCAAACTCGATGTCCTCATCCCAAGGACGATTCTTCAGATTGCGAATGTATTGAGAGCTCTCAGACATTGTGTAGCTATACACTGACAACACCAGTAGCAACCAATGATGGAAGTGTGTGGGAAAGAAGGGATGCAGTTTGATGGCATCAAGTTTGGCATCTTTCATTCTAACCAGCTAGGCAGTATTTGATAGAGGTTGACCGAGGATGCTAGTTTATTCCTCACTCATCTTGTCAAGGTGGGCTGGGCTAGAGGACTCAAGATGAGTGTTGTTGCATTTGACATTGCTCAGTTCTTCCCATCTTTGAACCATGATATGCTCATGGCCATACTTTCCAGACAAGGCTTTTCTGCAAATGTTTGCAGGTTCTTTGCTTCTTATCTTGTTGGTTGGAGGACCAAGTACCTTTGGAACTCCTCTTCTTCCAAGTATTATCCTACTGATGTGGGCATTGGTCAGGGGTCTGCCCTGTTCCCAGTCTTGTTGGCATTATATCTAGCTCCAATAATCAAGCTATTTGACTTGCGGGCATCTCACCTCAAGTGCAATGTCCTCTCCTATGTTGATGATGGTACACTCATCACACAGGCTCAGAAGCTTGCTGACAACCTCATTTGCCTCAAGCAGGCCTATTGGTTTGTTTATGAACTTTTTGTTGTGTTTGGGCTTGTGCTGGAGCACAATAAGTCCAAGCTCTTCCATTTCTCTCATCATAAGAATGATGACAATCTGCCCATTGACCTGGGCTATGCCCCCTATATGGGTGACTCTCCTTTATGCCCCAAAACCTTTTGGAGGTATTTGGGCTTTTACTTTGACTGCCAGCTTACTTTTTGTGAGCATGTGCAGTATTACTCAACTAAGGCCATATCTATGGTTCATGCTATGAGTATGCTAGGTAACCCACTGCAGAGTCTCTACCCCAAGCAAAAGTGCCTGCTTTACAGGTCTTGCATGGTGCTCATTGCCACATACAGCTTTCATCTCTGGTGCCATGGCCTTCATCCCCATAAGGTGCATCTCACCTCTCTCAACAAGATACAGTATAGGGCTGCCATCTAGATTACTGGTGCTTTTCACACCTCCCCTTTGGATGGGGTTGAGGTGCTTGCTGGCCTTATCCCCATGTATTTACATCTTCGCAAGCTGAGGGCTCATGTGGCATACTGTGTTCTTATGCTCTCTCCCTCCCATTCCACCAGGCAGTTCCTGGGGACTAGGGATTTCCCTGGTGTTGATCCTCATCAGTACCATTTTACGAGGCTGGGCCACTTGGTGGAGAAGGTCCAGTCTGCTGTTGTGGATACTCTTGTGTATCTTAGTATTCCCATCACTCTGGAGGCCTTTGACACTGATGCGCTAGAGGCACAGCCAGGGCGGTATCTTATGGACCAGTTTTCGGACTGGGTATGGGTCACTGAGTTCTCCCCCAAAGAGGAGGATGTCAATATCCTGTATATTCTCAATGCAGAGCTTGATTGAGTGCTGGCATTGGATGACTGTGTGGTTGTGGCTACAGATGCTTCCATGGGCTGCAACAGGGCTTATCAGGCTGTCTTGGCAGCTTGGGTTTGGGTGGGAAGCATGCCAGTTCAGCAATTGCACCAGTCCACAGGCAGGGTTACTGCTCCTAATGCAGAACTCTATGCTATCTGTATGGGCATCTTCTCTGCATGTGTGCAGGAAGGTGCTCATCATGTTGTCTTGTTCACTGACCATCCAGCTTTGGCTTGGAGAGCAGTGGACCCTTCTGTCAGCAGCAGGCAGGCTTAGGCCTTGCTTATTTGTCACTGTCTCACTAGGTGGCTGGAGGATGATCCCTCCTGCACCTTTGCTTTTGTACAGGTTCGCTCCTCATTGGAGTGGCCATTGCACCACACAGTCCACAGATATGTTGTGGACCCTGTTGCCTGGGAGTTGGTGGGGGCTTGTCCCTTCACTACTCTTAACTATCTACATATGGCCAAGGCTCAGGCTTGTCACAATGAGTGGACTAGGCAGTTCACTTGTTTGAGCTCCTCCAGGAGAGATTTTTTGCACCTCACTAATAAGAGGGGCAAACACATGATGCCTACCTACCTCTCAGGGAGTACATGGCTTAAGCATCTGCATGATTCCCCATTCTGTACACATGTGTGTAGGGCAGTTCTCAATCATGCCCCAATCGGGGAGTTTAGATGGCAGTTTAATCTCTCTTGTGATTATTCTTGCCCTTGTGAGTCTACCAATCAGCAGACCCATAAGCACATTTTAACCAAGTGTAGCGACTTTGGTGACCTGCAGTGCTTTCCTAAATGCTGGAAGGAGCTGTTGGACTTCTGCAGGGAGAATCCTTGGGCATTCTCCTTTGTGCATCTCCCTGGGGGATAACAACAGTGCAGCCACTCTTCAGCAGTCGCTGGGTTTCCTGGGTCTTTCACCTTGGGGGGTCTGGCATTGGCTGCTGATGGGGGCTGTGCTAGCTTGGCTTTAGTGTGTGGGGTGGGTGGTGGCTGCCCCACAGGCACAAGCATATTACCTGCTTCTCTGTTCATCTTTGGGTGAAGGGAGGGCCTGTCTTTCAATGCAGGCTGCCATATTCAGCTGAGCTGCAGGAGATTTCATTTCTGGGGTCTTTTGTAGATTATTGTAGATACTTTTTGTATTTGCAACCAGACTGCTATCGCACACTGGTATACAAATTTATGATTTTAAAAAAAAAAAAAAAAAAAAATAGATGACCAGCAGGTCATCACTGACAATGGTTAAGGGGTCATGAGGAAGTCCCATATAGCCAACCTCTTTACTCTTGCAAATAGCTCTCGGGTTATGTGCAACTCCTGACATGCTGATACCACCACTGTGTGGTTTGACATGCTTGACTTCCAGTCAGGCACTACTGCTAAGTGCTTGATTGGTTCTTCCTTCCAATTTAGCCCAGCTGTGTGCTTTGTGCATATGGCCTGCTCTCATTCTGGTGTCCCTTTGTGCCAGCATTGTTGGTGCTGGGGACATTCCACTCATGCCTGTCATTCTCAGGCCCCCTGATGCCTCTGGTGTGCTGGCCCTCATACTGAGGCCAGCCACCACGATCATGCTTCCTGCTGCAGGGGTAGCCCCTCTGCAAAGCCACCCCCAGAACCAACCCCTGCAGGAGCCCCATGCCCACATGCCACATGTTGTGTGAACTGCAAAGAGGAACACAGCACTTCTGACTGATGGTGCCCATTCTGGTGCCACTGCTTTGACCAGACATAGTTGGCTAAAAAGTCAGCCCCCTCAGACTTGTGGGAAGCATTTCAGGAAATCTCTCAGAAGATAGCAGAGGCTGAGTGCAAGGGTAGGTGCATGCTTGGCCATTGCTGCTGAAACCAAAATATTGACTAGGCCCTCATGAGAAGAGAGGCATCTGACAAGGCTGATGAGGATGGATAATTGGACTCTCTAACTGTTTTGTTCTTCATGTAGTCTTCTTCGGCCTCTAGCATAGCTTGTAACAGTATCCTGGCATACTAAGCCAGGACTGGACTGCTATTGCACACCAGTATATAAATTTTTGAGTTTAAAAAAAAAAAAAAAAAGATCTCAAAATTATCAAGCTTGCTGGTGCTGGCACCTCACAAGCTATTCCAAATACAACAGCTGCTGCTATGCAGCTATTGCCATAAATCAATGACAACAACATAGTTGCTGATAGAAGTATACAGGCAGTTAAATCTACTAATAGTGGTAACACCCAACCTGATAATAGTCCTACTATTGAAGATTATAAATCTTCTCTTGAAGATACATGTATTGTTATCCAAGAATGCTCTAAATGGTTCAAGCATTTTTCTGTGAATTAAGGTAAATTTACACCCAATTCTGGTGTTACTAATAAACTTACCTACATATTCATCAAAATATATGACAGTGGATGGGGTCATGCTCTCACTAATGAGCTTGATATTATCAAAGGATATGCTTCTCAAGGAAGTGAAAATATCACTCTTTTACAACTAATTGAGAAACTCTTCTTTCTAAGGATTTATTGATACAATAAAAAGCCTAAGAAGAGAAAGGAAAAAACTAAGGAGGTTGTTCCTTCCTCTCAACCACATGAAAACACTAACATTGACATGGTGAATGTTAAACAAATCACTACCAAAGGAGCTGCCAAACTCTGTAAAATTCTGTGCACTCCTCTTAAACCTCCTATCTAGTCCAACTTCCCTCTTGCTCCTAAGATAAGTATTTCTAATACTTCTCTCTCTCCCAAGCCTGTTAAAGCTACCCCTCCCACAAAGTTCTTTATAGATGCTACATGTTCTAAGGCCCCTCCCTCTTTCTCTAATGCTATTAAGCAGGTCATTGATTTGGTTAAATTAACTAAAGTCTTTGGTGACAAGCTTTCAGCTGATAGAATTGTAGCCATGCATCAAGCTGCTACTAGAAACATCAGTGGTGGAAATGCTAACCAATCTCCTAGTAACAACAAAAAGAAATTTGTTATCAAAACAACTATCAAGAATCCATCATGCAAACAGGTCTTTATTCCATATGATAGCACAGTTATATGAGATGCTATCAACCACCATCAAGAAGTGCTTGAGGCTGTTAATTGGAGCTTTATGCTTGCTAGATCCAAACTCTAAGTCACTTCCATTGTTGAAAGCTGACTAAGCTCTTCTCTTGGACTATTCTACAATACCAACCTCATTCCCACTTCTCTCAAAATGAATGTAATCTATAAATATATTTTAAAAGTCCTCAAAACTGAAGTTCTGCTTCCACAGGCACTAATGTCAAAATCCTATCTCAAGTTGGTTGGAATAAACTTTTACACTTCTTCTGAGTGGCATGATAATGGTTTGACTCAGCTAACAGCTGATGACATCTTATATGTACTTCATTGTACTCCTTTGTTCAATGATATTTCTCTTGTCTCTATGCCATGCATCATAAAAGCTTTACCACATTTTGATATGGCAGTTGTATGAATTGACATTTGGAACTCTCAAAAGAGTATCAAAGCCAAATTCCTTATTAACAAATTGTTTTGCTTTGATTTTGATACAGTACTGCTTCTTTATCTAGTACTCCTATTATTTTAGGTGGTAAACAAGTGTAAACACCACTGTCGTTATCTATATTGTCTAGCACAGTTCCATCTACCTTATCAATTGTGGAAATGAGTACCCCCCTCTGCCATGTCTAACCTCCTGTCTGAAAATCTGGGGGCATATGCCAATCCATCAATAGTATACCTTGCTGTATTGTCATCTTTCGACTGACCCCCCCCTTGCACTCCTTCAGCCTCCTCTGGGGCTAGGGTTTGTCCTGGCCCTAGAGGGGATGTTTCTAACAATGAACTTTTTGATCTCAGCCATATGCCTAGGACAGCCATCAGGATCAGTCATGTTGCCCACTGCTGTGAGCACCAGCATGGACCTCTTTATTCCTCTTGATCCTGCTCTCAGGGATTAACTGTCTCTTCCAAGGAGGAGGGTTTGTCCACTCCTTTGTTGTCTTACACCCCTTTCTAGAAGAATGCTTCATCTCAGGCAGCTCTTCTACTACCTAGTGCCCCATTGGGGCCCATCCTACTTGCTCTGGATGAGTCCTTTGGGATTGATGCCAACTTTGAGGCAATCTAGGTTTCTCTCGCTCAGTGTCCTTCTTATATGCAGTTGGCACATAATGCAGGTCTCTCTCCTTCTTCTAACTTTGGCTCCCATATCATCAAGATGGCAGAGTTTGCTTTGTATAAGCCCTGGAGCTTGCTGCTTGCATTCTTTGGGAAGGCCCTTGTCTCTGATAGTATATACAACACTGTTGTGAGTTACTTTCCTCCTTCTAAGTCATTGAAGGATGTCACCATGCATGAGCCTACTGCTCTACCTGTCAAGATTGTCTCTTCTCAGGTGGCAGTACAGGCTTCTGCCCCCCCTTCCCCTAGTGTACTGGCTGGCCTGTCTGAGAGTGCCCCAGCTGATCCTTCTGGGAATATTCCTGCTCCACTACCTCCTAAACCTCAGGGTAACAGGAAGGCAAAGACAAAGAAGGCTGCCAAGAAGAGGACACTCTTCAAGGGTATTCCTCCTTCTGTGCCAACTGCTTCCAAGCCAGGTGCCAGATCCTTTGTGGCTGCTGTCCAGGCTTGTCCTGCTCCTGTGGCAGGTTTATCTGGCTCAGTGGAGAATCTAGTCAACATCACTAGATTCTTTCTAAATCTTACTCCCTTCACTATCACAGCTCTCCTACAGGCTGATCAGACAACTGCTTGCCCTCCTGCTCCTGCTCTGGCAATTGCAGGGTCCAAGCACCCCATTATGCCTTCTGCTCCTGCTCCTTCTGCAAAGAAGCCTAAGGCTACCACCCAAGAGCCCTCCAGGAGGCAGATCCTTTTCATTCTAGACAGTCCCACTGCCAGGCCTAATCTCAAGGAGATTTCTAGACTCCTCAACTGCTATCCAGCAGATCACCAGGTTATCAACTTCTGTGTGGAGATAGTAGCCATTGCTTATGGGGGCTAGTCCATTAGGACTAGCACTGTCACTATGCTTAAATAGCTGACTCTCATTCAGGAGTAGTTGAGCAAGCACTTTTTCCTGATAGGCTCTGAGGCCTATCTACCCATGTCCAAGAGCTTCCTTAAGCTCCTGGATATTTCTTTTCTGAGGGTGGATAGTTCCTGTATCTCATCTCAGTATATCAAGAAGGTTATGGGACATTTGTCCTACAAGAACCACTTTATTTTGGTGGGCCCCATTCATATGGTCCACAATTCTGCTATATCAGACACAGTAATGGCATACTTTGAAGTCTGGGACTCTCAGAGGGGCACTCATACCACTAACCTCATAGGTTGTTCCCTTCAGTTTGGGAATTGGGTCTTTCATATTGTAGAGGATAATATAAATCCTGAGGCCTTTCTGTACCAGCATTGCTGGACATGGGGGCACTCATCTCAGTCTTGCCAATTGAAGGCATCTCAGTGCCCTCTTTGCAGCAGTCCTCACTACCAGGATAGCCATTGTGCTTTCACTAGTTGTTGTAAAGGAAACCCATGTCAGAGGATTCTTAAGACTCTGGAGGGCCAGCCATGCTTTCACCCTCCTTGCTATCTGAACTGTCATCAGGCTTATGCTGTAACTTCAAAGCAGTGTCCTTTCTGGCATCACCAGTTCAATAAGGACTGGTTGCACACTAAGTATCAGAAGGTGTATTCTTGTTGTGATGCTTGTGCTTCCAAATCTAACTGCTCTCCCTCTCATGTATAGCAGTCCTACTGAGACATTGTCTGGAGGTGTAGTGAGGGATGTTTGTATTTTCTCCCAGAATGTAAATAGGAATTATGCATATCTGGATATGTTACTTGAGAATATCAAGAACTCTTTTGATATTATCTTTATTCAGAAGCCTCTCTGGAGGACTATAAGACAAATGGTGTTAATAACCTCAGCTGGGAGCAATGATATTGTGAGTGCTCCTAAGCATTCTGACTGGCTCTATATGGTAAGACTGCCTACCAATGAGCACAACTCTTGTGTCATGGCTTATGTCCATAGGTGCTTGGCTCTTCTCTGTCCCTCTATGTAGCAGGATATTATTGACTACTGGAATATTTTTGTTCTTTCTCTCTTCATACCAAAGGGAGTAGTAAACTTTCTTAATGGTCTATTCTGATAACACACATACTGTTATCAACCTCCTCTCTCAGGAGGTCAATATGCTGCTGGCTTTCATTTACATGGGAGGTGACTTTAACTGTCACTCAGAGGTATGGGATCTATTCTATGCCTCATACCCTCTTGTTGTGCAATGTTTGTTGGAGTTCACTTCTGATGTTAGGCTTGAATGGGCCTGTTCTTCTAATTCTGGGTTGATGTATGTACCTCACAACTCTGATCTTGCAGGCTTGGTGATTGATCTTATGTTCACTAGCCTGTTATCTGTGCAGTCTGATCTTTCCAGATTAGATCTTGATCATTGTGGACCTTCAGACTATGTCCCAATCTCCACTCTCATTCTTATCTCTGAATCTGAGATTAGGATTTCTTGCATAGTGATCCTGAGAGAATCTTCAGAGGAGGCCAGATTTCTTATCAATCTCACCACTAGTCTTCAGGCTCTCAATGTCAGGGACCTATCTTCTCCTGATCAGATTGAGGCAGCTGCTGCAGTAGTTGCAAAGATCTTTTCCTTGGCATGGAATGCCCACACTAAGGAGATCATTGTCACTGTATGCTCCAAGTTCTGGTTGGATGAGGAGTGTATGCACACTATTGCCAGATACCAGGCATCTAAGGATCCCACTCACTAGAAGTTGTTTTGCAAGGTGGTCTACCAAGTCAAGCAGTGCTTCTTTGATGCTCACATCAAGGAAGTTGTAAGTGAGAATAGACAGCCCTGGGACCTTATGGCCCAGGTCAAACCCTGCCAACTTCTGCCATGTGAGGCTATCTCATATTAGGAGAAGTCATGTTTTTTTTTTTTATTTCAGAAATTTATATAGCAGTATGCAATAGCAGTCTACTCCCAGATTATAGATGCCCAGGGACTATGATAAATACATGCTGCAGAAAGAGGCTACATAGACTAAGGCATAGTTACATCAGAAAATGTCTATCTCAATCTACTAACAATTTCCCTGCCCTCTAGCCACAGGCCGAATGACAAGTACTTGACCTCATGAATGTGATCAGAAGGTACTCAGCACATATGCTGATGCCAGAAAGCCACCCTATCCTGATGCTCATCCTCCTGCCTCTTGGAAGTCACACCTAATGTGGCTATCCACCCCTGCCAGTCCTGATTAGCTCTTCAAGCTAACCAGTCCCAGTCAAAACAGTGCTGCTAGTATGGGCACTTTTAGTTGCTTGCACTGTGATCCCCACTACAGTTTACACAACAAGCAGTGTGAGGGCATGGGGCTCTCTCTATAGTTGCTGGCACAGGAGGGTTGACTGAGAGATTGCCCCAATAACAACTGGTGAGAAGGCAGTAGTTGGCCTCAGAATGAGGACCAGCACATTGCAGGTAGCAAGGAGCCTGTGAATGGCAGGAGCAAGTGGAGTGACCCCAGTGCCAGCAATGCTGACATATAGAGACACTGGTATGAGACTGGGCTACATGCACAGGGCAGGAGGCTGGACCAAACTGGAAGAAAGAGTTAATCAAGTGCTTAGCTGAAGTGCCTGACTGAGAGTCGACAACATCAAACCAGACCATAGCTGAGTCTGAACATGCAGAGTTCTGCATAATGTGGAGAGCATTGGCAAGAGTGAAGAAGAGGGCTATATGCGACTTGGCTATGACACTCTGCATGTATTCTGAGTTCACAGGATCCATAGTACCTGGCCAGAAGTAAGAAATGTCAACGATCTTAAGATAAGACTATAACAAAGGAAGGGAGACTTGGACCTGCTGGCCCAAGTGCTTGTGAACTGCAGAGGTGACCAGCTGAATCTTCTCAGCAGTCACAATGTGAGAAGTAAGGAGAGAAATCCCCTTATATGCAGAAATACAGGAGTTGACCCAAAGATTGACCTTAGAAAGAGCCCAATTGGCAACTCCAACCAGGAAAGAGAAGGCAGAGAGAGAAATGACCCCCTCAGACTTGACAAGAATCTGATGCTGGGAAAGCCCAGCAGGAGAAGTCATGTCATGATATGAACATCCTCTGGGGAGTGCTTAATGAGACTTACAATGTCACCTCTGAATGGTCTTGTAATCCTACTGTTTTAGAAGAGCTGGCCCTGCTGCAGGAGCAGGACTGGGTTCCCTTTTTGGGACTATAGGTGAAGGAGATGCTGCATGTGTGTTCTTTACACTCATTCTCTGGTCTGGACCATGTAACATGGGTCCATTTGAAGGAGATTCTCTCAGATAATATCATCTTGGAGAACTTCCTGAAACTGGCTAATACCTGCCTCAAAGTTGGGTGTTGGCTATCTCATTTTAAGGAGTTGGTACATATCTGTGGTTATTTCCAAACCCAGAAAGCCCTCCTATTCAACATCCAAGTTATTTAGGCTGATTATTTTGCTTAATATAATTGAGAAGATGCTATCTGCATGTCTTCAGTTTGACAGCATCAAGTATGGCATCTTTCATTCTAACCAGCTAGGCAGTATTCAGCAGAGGTCGACTAAGGACACTAGTTTATTCCTTACTCATCTGGTCAAGGCTGGATAGGCTAAAGGACTCAAGATGAGTATTGTTGCTTTTGACATTGCTCAGTTCTTCCCATCTTTAAACCATAACATGCTTATGGTGATTTTGTCTAGGCAAGACTTCTCTGCTAATATATGGTATTTCTTTGCCTCTTATCTTGTTGGTAGGAGGATGAAGTATCTTTGGAACTCATCCTCCTCTGAGTATTATCCTGCTGATGTGGGTGTCAGTCAGGGCTCTGCTCTCTTCCTCATCCTCTTGGCACTGTATCTGGTGCCAGTTATTAAGCTGTTTGACTTGAGGGCCTCACATCTTGAGTGTGATGTTATTTCCTATGTTGATGATAGTACCCTCATTACCCAGGCTCATGAGTTGGCTGACAATCTTATGCATCTTAAGCAAGCCTACAGGTTTGTATTTGAGCTCTTTGTGGTATTTGGACTAGTATTTGAGCACAATAAGTCTGAGCTCTTCCATTTTTCTTGCTATAAGAATGATGACAATCTTCCTATTGATTTGGGATATGCCCCATACATGGGTGATTCTCTGTTATACCCAAAGACCTATTGGAGGTATCTGGGCTTTTATTTCAACTGCCAGCTCACCTTTTGTAATCATGTGCAATATTATTCTACTAAGGCTATTTCTACAGTTTGTGCCATGGAAATGCTGGATAATTCACTTAGAGGTCTTTTCCCTAAGCAAAGGCATTTGCTTTACAGGTTGTGCATGGTGCCAATTGCTATGTATGGCTTTTGTTTGTAGTGTTATGGGCTACATCTGCATAAAGCCTATCTCATCTCTCTTAACAAGATACAGCATCATGCTGTTATCTGGATTACAGGTGCTTTCTGCACCTCTCTGTTGGATAGGGTTGAGGTGCTTGCTGGCCTTATCTCCATGCATTTATATCTTAGGAAGTTGAGATTGCAAGTAGTATACTGTGTTCTCACTCTCTCTCCTACTCACTTCTTTAAGTAGTTCCTGGGAACATGCAAGTTTTCTGGTGTTGATCTCTATCAATATTACTTCACTAGGCTAGGCCACTCTGTTGAGAAGGTCTGGTCTGCTATCATGGATACCCTGTCATATCTGAGTGTTCCAGTCACTCTGGAGGTCTTTAATGCCAATGTGCCAGAGGCTCATCCAGAAAAGTGTCTTATGGACTGGTTCTCAGACTAGATTTAGGTCACTGAATTTCCTCCTTGAGAGAAAGACATCAATATCCTGCATATTTTGAATACTGAGCTCAATAGGGCATTAGTACTTGACAACTACATTGTTGTGGCTACTGATGCTTTAGTAGATCATAACAGAGCATACTAGACAGTGTCTACTGCTTGGGTCTGGGCTAGTGGGGTGCTTGTTAGGTAGTCCCACCAAGCTGCTAGCAGAGTGACTACTTCTAATATAGAGCTTCATGCTATTTGGATGGGCATCTTTGCTATATGTGTGCAAGAGAGTGTCTTTGCTGTATATATGCAAGAGGGTGTCTTTGCTGCATGCATACAAGAGGGTGCCTGTCATGTTGTCTTGTTTATTGACCACCCAGTATTAGCTAGGTGGGCAGTGGACCCTTATGTTGGTAGTGGGCAGGCTCAGGCTTTGCTTATTTGCCATTGTCTTACTAGGTGGCTTGAGAAAGATCTCTCTTGCACCTTTGCTTTTGTACAGATTCACTCCTCTTTGGAGTGGCCACTGCATCACACAGTCCATTGGTATGCCATAGACCCTGCTGCTCAAGAGTTAGTAGGGGCTTACCTCTTTACCACTCTTAATTATCTTTGTATGGCCGAGGCTCAGGCCTGTCACAATGAGTGGACTAGGCAGTTCACTTGTATGAACTCTTCTGAGAGAGATTTTTTACACCTCACTAATGAGAGAGGCAAGTATATGATGTCCACTTATCTCTCTGGGGGTACATGGCTGAAGCATTTACATGATTCCCCATTCTGCACCTGTGTGTACAGGTGTAAGGGTTGTACCCTTACAATGGCCATTATTTCTTAACTATTCCTTTCTCTTTTTATGCCTTTCATTATATTATTGGACTTCAAAATACCTATCTTTCGTTACCATCAAATTATTACCTAATGCAGCATCATGTACCCCAGTCGGCATCCCTATTCGGGAGCTGACCTTACACCTACACTATGAAGTACATACCCAATATGACTGGGGTTTATTGTACTCTTGTGTGAGTAAGGTTAAGTTCTAACATTCATAAGGCAAAGCCTTACATTTTTTACAATATCCCTGCATATTGCACGTATAAATGCATGTAGCCATGTCATCGCTGAAAACGACAGTGATATTACTGCAATAGTCTCACTCGAAGCTTTAACCTCGCAATTTAACTTTATTCGATGACTTCTCAAGGAAGTCATCCACCAGGTCATTTAAAAGACCCAAATAATGACAACGGTGTCATATGATGCCAGCGATCCCTGCTGGGACACCACACTTACCACAGAGGTGCTGACCAATCAGAGTATGGACACGCACAAGGTCCATACTCATAAAAACTCCGCTGAGCCACAAGCAGGTTCAACCCTTCTTGATGCCAAACCGACACCTGCAGAATGATATGAGGTGCCTGAAGAACATCTACCAAGCAA